>JAGDQP010004709.1:72918-83171 GCA_022664845.1 Lepisma saccharinum | reverse complement strand
GGTTGGAGCTTCAGTGACAACAGTGGCGACCATTGTGGGGGTATCGACAGGCACTGTGTCCAATGTCACGAGGACATACACAATGCATGGGCAAACAACGTCTGCAAAGCACAACAGTGGTCGAAAGACAATCCTGTCCGATAGGGACAGGAGGGCATTAAAACGGATTGTAGCAGCCCAAAAGCAGACCACTGCAATGAAAATTACGTCTAAACTCAATTCCGGCCTACAGAACCCGGTTTCATTAAAAACAGTGCGACGGGAACTTCATAAAATGAAAATTCATGGCAGGGCCGCGATCGCCAAACCTCTGGTCTCAGCAGTAAAGCGAAGCGGCGTATACATTGGTGCAAGGACCACAAGTAGTGGACGCTTGATCAGTGGAAACACGTAATGTATTCCGATGATTCGACCTAACCTTGTTTCCAACAACCGGTCGTGTTTACGTATGGAGAACACCGTCGCAGGCCTATGATCCAGACTGTCTGCGCCCAACTGTAAAGCATGGGGGTGGTTCTGTTACAGTATGGGCAATGATATCGTGGTTTTCTGCAGGTCCCATCATAGCCCTGCATGGAATGATGAATGCTAAGGCGTATGAGGCCATTTTGGGGGACCAGGTTCTACCCATGGCCCACACATTGTTCCCGGATGGTGATGGCATCTACCAAGATGATTTGGCACCCTGTCACGCTGCAAAAACGGTGCAATCATGGTTTGAGGAGCATGACCAGGAGCTATCACACCTCCCCTGGGTCCCACAATCACCAGATCTGAACATCATTGAGCCATTGTGGTCTGTGTTAGAAAGGCGTGTTCGGTCTCATTACCCTCCACCATCATCCCTTGAGGAACTGGAGCATGTTTTGGAGAGATAAGTACAACATTCCACACACCACGATTCAGGAGCTGTATACGTTCATTCCACGTCGGAACCAAGCTGTTTTGTACGCAAAAGGAGGCCCCACACCATACTAGGTATGATTTTCACACTTTTTCAAACGTTTTAGATTTTTTGTCCAACCCCTGTGTATATATTAACCTGATTTCGTTTAGAGGAAACCATACTTTGGAGTCTGAGTACTTATAGTGCAGAAATACTTTAATTGGAGATTGTAGTGTTATCACATTGAAATCGAAGTTTAGACTCTAGCGTGCCTAACAGACTGATGCATATACTGTAAAAGTATCATAATGTAGCTTGTAATGTTACCAGATTTAAAACAGCAGGATATAATCGAGCTGACTGTACTAGGGATTCTAGCAGGATTTTTAGTTGAGGAGGGTGGGGGGGGTAGTGCCAAAATTGAGGGGTCGATCAGAGTTTAAATAGAGTTTTTCAATGTTTCTATCGATTTTAAGCCGTAAAACTTTTTAACTTGGATAGGAGTGTTCGAGAATTTGAGAGATTACACCCCACCGTTGGGAGGATCTGGAAGAAACCCTGAACTAAACCGAAATCTGAAGTCGGTTTCTATCTGTTTTCGTTTAAGCGCTAGTGTTCATTACAGACGGGTGGTGAAATTCAAATTAATAGAGAGCCTATAAAATGTTTGGGTCCGCTAAATAACACAATCGAGCCAAATTGAGAACCTCTTCTATGCAATAAAAGTATTAATACTCGTTTTAGTTTTAGGTAAACATAACGGAAAGAAAGACTCATTGCATTTGCAAGAACATCTGTCAGAGTACTTAAACATTATTTAGTCACTTGTTATCCTCAACATATTATCTTCTTCAATTAACGAATAGGTCCTATTCATTAATATCTTGATAATGAACAGGTGGAGCAGCTCCATAATAACCACTTTCGTTTATATGACAAATTCATTGTATGTACCTAGGTGTATTTAACCAGACAAAAACAATGGTTTCAATGTTGCATGTAACGACCTTTGGTGCAGTAAAACAAAAAAAGAACTAAAATTTCTAACATGCCATCGTGTGGTTCGTTCTTCGCTTTCTCACGTCTTTTGTTTAACCATTGCGTTCATACAAAAGGCTCTTATGCGTTTCAGATACATAAAATACTAATAAAAATGTCATATATTGGTATTGTCAGCTATTGTAAGATGCCGGAAATAAAAAAAAAATGTTTAAGTTATGAAAAGGTCTAGAAAATTGACCTCTCTTGTTTAGAATAAAAAGCCAGCCATCAATCACACAGAGAAAGTCTTCTTTCAGAAAAGTCGTTGGCAAGGTAAAAAAATATGACAATCGTCAAACAAGATGTAACGAAGGGAGACAAGCAATATGGATTCACTACCAAGTGTTGTGAGAGTCATGTACCATTTCCTTCTATTTTATTTTTCGTTTCTTTTATACTACGACGATATAATATATTTCGTAACCAATTAGACATTTGAATAATGTAAATACTTGTAAGAAAATGGGTAAGAAAGTTATTTCAAGTTTGTTCCTCACGGTTATAAGTTATAGTTGAATGCCTTTGATGATGTAAAGAATTTTGATAGAGCAAGATTTTCGTATTTAAGCGACTACAAAAAAAGAAGAAGGTTTTCTATCCGGTTCATATGTATTCTTTTAATGCTTGTCCAAACATGGTTTTTGAATGGATGCTTCGATTTTGGTGTAGAGGACATTCCCGTGGTGGGGCCGTTGTTGATTATAATAGTAGACAGAAGCGATTTAAAAAAACACTTTGTAACGGAACTGTTGACTGAGGTAATCTCTTTGTTACCCTGTCTCCTCATACAACCACCGAGCTACCGTTGCTCAGTGGTAGAGCGTCGGCCTAGAATTCGGGAGGTCTTGAGTTCAATCCCAGCGGCCAACCATCCTGACTGAGGTTTTCCACAGATACACCAGGCAAATGCCGGGATGGCACCTTCATTTTAGACCCTGGCCGACACTTTCCCGCATCCTTTTCCGTCCCCTATCCCTGCCTGAGACTTAGGTGCCTAAAGCCATAAAAAAAATTCAAATTCAAATTCCTTAGACACACAACCTTCACAATACAGATCATTACCATGTAAGGAAAAACGTTCAACGACATTTTCAATTCATAGCACGAGAGAGAAAGAAGTGTCTTGAACGTCTTCAATCTAATAGTCAAAATAGGGAAATGAGTTTCCGAAGATAAGTTTTAAGGCGCTAATACGTGGGATTAGGAACTAATACGGACAAATGCCATGGAAATGAATACACAAGACTTCTAAATATTTATTCGTAAATGAAATCGATTACGAACATAATACAAATAGTCATCATACTAGTGAAAACAGAAGAGACACACTAGTAGAAACAGAAATGATTTGCAAAGTGAACCATTAAGAACAAGGTAACTTATCATTGTCTAGACGAGTTATTGAGCATATTGAGGACGTGTGCAAACAATACGTTACTAATGGATTCACGAAAATTAATGATGTTAAAGAAAGAGTCACTACCACAAATAAAAGAGGTATCAGGAGGTCAAGACCTTTACCAGAGGTTATGAGCTGACATTCGAAAATCTATTGAACATGGTATAGTTGATAGTAAGATTAATGTCATTGAAAGTTAAAGTCGATGGTGTCCGACTTAAAGGAAATCACAATAAAGTAATTTTGGCAAATTTTGTGCATTCTGACGAAGGATTACGGACAACCATTTGTAGTTGCTGTGTTCTGTTTGATGTTTGAGTGAGTACTTATCGGATTTCATAAGTAAAATGAAAAACTAAAAAACATTGAGTCATTTTCGAAAAATCGAAGTTTCACCTCACTGTTCGTAAGTGTATGTTAGTCTGTGATGCGTCTGCAAGAACATTTTTTAAGTGTATAAAAATCACAATTCAAGGTTTGCGTTTGAAAAGTATACAGTGGAAGGCGAATATAAAACGCGAATGATTTAAAAAAAAAAAATGTTCTGCTCCTCTTCGAACAGATGAGGCAATTAACAGTTGCAAGAGGAGCAACATGTCGGTGTCCCACTTTAAGTAGAGTTTTCATTTGGTTTAGTGTCTCAGTTTTCTTTACACTATATGCATTTGGTTCTCCTTGGAATAGTTAGAAAATTGCTTCATATATTGACAAAGGAACTTTACACATTGGGTTGCGAGCTGTTTTCGGCTGTGCCTACAAAGTTTGCGATCTATATTCCCGTAAGGAATGCTTAGATCTTTGGAAAGAAACTGAATGTAGATTATTTTTAGTGTATGTGGGTTCGGCTGTATTGCGTCATGTGTTACCTACCGACTTGTATGCTAATTTTACAGTGCTATTTGTTGCAATTTATGTGCTTGTTTAAAAAATTGTAAATTGTGAAATATATGATTCTCAACAGCTTCTGAAGCACTTTGTTGAAAGCTGTTGTTCTATCAATGGAGACGAATTTCTAGTGTACAGTGTCCATTCACTTATTCACATTGCATCGGATGCTGAAAGATTTGGGTCACTATATAATTTTAGCTTATTTCCTTTTGAAAGTTTCTCATACAGATGGAAATCATATTTGAGAGCACCACATCCTTTACAACAACTACAAAAGATTGAGTAAGTCTTCATTTTTGACAGAGAAACCTACCCATGTTGACAGCAATGTACACCTAATTTTAAAGATGACCCTGTGCTTAAAGATACCAAATGATGTTCAGCAGTTTAAATAGGTACAATTTAATAATTGTGCAATTCGTATTTCATTGTTAAAAGATAGTGTCCTTCTGTTACCCTCAACAGAAGTTATTGTAGTAAGAAATGTTCTACTGCTTCGCAATCAAGTAAAATTACTAGGGCAGCAATTTGCTTGATGTGAAAAGTTTTTGACAATCCTTGTTCTTCTAGCCACTTAGAATTATTCAAAGTATAGGATTTTTCTCCTTTAAAATTATATAACATACATGATGCAAGAAAGTGGATTGTAATTCGTGTCGCAAAAGATAATGGAAGTATCAACAGAATGAAATTAGTTTGCATTTTCTTGGTTTACACGTCAGACTAAGATTTTTCACAAGGTTAATCTGTAGTAATTGTAATTAAGTTGAACAGTATCAACATGGAATACTTGTATTACAAACTATCATACAACCTGTCTGTAAATTCTGAGTCTGAACGTTTTTTTGAAAGTGAATTGATTTTTACCCGATTGATGAATGCATTTCCCATTGACCAAGAGGATCTTCACATCACAGATACATTGAGCACTGCGCATGAGATATTGAGTGAAAGAAATCGTATTATGGGAATCTCCGAAACTTCTGGAATCAACTGAAAGCTGTTAAACGCGAGGGAGTTTCCCATCACCATACGTTTTAACTAGTATTGTAGTCCACTAGTACGCTCCAGTGGCTGTTTTATTTCTTTAGACGAAAACAAAAAATTTAAAGCACAAAACTTCTATTTTCTGACTCCCATTTCACCCTGAAGTGGAACAGTGGTTTGTTTCGTGCCAAGTGTTGCTAAGCACTGGTAGTACAGTTTTCGATTTTCAGTAGAGACACATTCAGTGTGGTGCTTTACAATTCACTTTAAACGAGTGGGTTCTCAGAAACCAGGAACTTCGTGTTATACCTACTTTCATCATGACACGAGTGTAGACTGGAAGAGACGTTGAATTTAGAAAGAATAATAAATATCAAACCAACCTGGTATCGCCAGAGGACAAATTCTAACGTCTTATTTCAAGCCAATGTTCCGTCGTGTCTGTTCAACAGTGATTTTACCAGACCCCTGTGGTGGGTGTCACTCCACAAATTCTCGAACACCCCCCCCCCCCAACTACAAATATTTTACGGTTAAAAATCCATTTATACCCTCCCAAACTGAAAATCCTGATGGAATCCTTGCTGTTTAATACAGTGCCGTAGCCAGGGGGTGGGCACCCGTGCACGTGCCCACCGCCTTTACAGGATGAAAATTAGTCCTGGTAAGATAGCTGTAATCAATGGGCACACGTTCCCTAATTGCAACATACAGTTTGACCAAGACACATTCACACGGCAAACTCATGTTACAGAGTTATCTAATGTATCATTAGAAGTTATGAATTACTACTAAAACTCCAAATCAGATCAAATACACTATTGAGCACCGAGAAGAATAAGGACCCAGAGATACAACTTATCTGTGCTATTGAGCTCCCTTCGAATCGAAAGCGCAACATTCTATGGGGGTGGGGGTGGTGGTTGTGTGCATGTGTGTCAACAATGCTAATGACTCTCGACAGCAAGTGATCAACTTGTCTACAGTACGTGCGTCCAGTGCAAAGCTGTTTCCCCATAGCCTTTCAGAAGCTAAGATTTCCAGTATACGCAATAGAAGCTGAGAAAGTACAATAATAAAAGCACCGAACAGCAATAACCATAGACAATTTTCGGCTTCTGGAGGGAACTGCAACATTTCGTTTTCGTGACTATAGAGGACAAATAGATAGATATCACTTCAAAAATGAGCAAAAGACTTGCTCAGAATACCTAGGATATTTTCTTTACAAAATTCCGCGAGATTCGCTTATGGAGTTTCCGATAATGGTAGCAGTAATTTGCACACAGATAAAATCCAAGTATTATCAGTAGACTCATTCTTTGACTCGAGAATATTAGCATAGTGTGACGGGGCCTTTAGACACGAGTAGCTGTCTGTCGATCGATAATCCTCTATCCGATCTTGACATTAAACTATACCTAAATTCAAATAGTGAAATCAGTGACAGTTTAAAATTTTATTTGTTATCAAGGTATTGGGAATGTAAAAAATATCCAAGTGCAACTGTAGAATATTATTTTCGATGCGTTATGTATTTTCCATATCTTCATAATCTTGTCATCAAACACAAACCACTACTTAACAAACATCAGGCGGAATGTCTTAAATTGAGTTACCTTGTGCGAAACAATATTGTAGGAGGAGATGCAGACTTCAATTGCTCCATCTGTAGACCTTTATAGCGATGATTTGCAAGAAAGAGTATTGTTTAGGCCGAATTTCAAATGTGGTAAAACAAATGAAAAAACTGTCTTTAATGGAGTGTTCTTGTAATACAGTCTAGTACACTGCTCAAAGGAATTGTGTCCTAATGTCTACACTCTATTGGAAAGTCTCATAAAATTGCCCATTACTACTCGCGCGCCTAAGCGTTGTTTCTCAATTTTGAGGCACATCACTTCAAATGTTGTACTCGCTCTTCAATAACAGCGGAGAAATTTAATGGTTTGACACATAACTATGCTAATGTAAATGTTGAGGATATTCTGAATCGAATGGGTAGAGACAATATGCAAATTTCACCTTGTGGAATGCCACTGCTACTAAAGTTTTCTTTTGATCTCAAAGTTTCTTTTTCAGTATTCTGCAAGGCAGTATTCCTGATTTTCAACTATCCATCCGTTGATAGAATTGTTATAAAACGCGCTTAGTTAAGGCATATTTTGGGTTTCTCATGAGCGGGATGGTTTACTTATACCTTCGTCGATACTTACGTAGTGGACACACGTAAAAAAAAACACACGCACACACACACACACACACAAAAACTAATTAGTAGATATGAATGCTTTCTCCAAAAATTAACTTTCCAAATGCCTTCACTTTATGGAAAAGTTTTGCTTAAACGAAACTGTGTAAAATCCATTCTTTTAATTTGGTTTAGACCTACTTAAACATGTATTTCACGGTTACTTGAACATGGCTACTTCCAGTATATCACTCCCTTCTCAAACTCATTCCAAAGCAGGGATTCTGCTAGGATTTTCAGTTTGTTGGGGTGTAAATCTAGAGTTAGAAATGATAATGTGTAAGTAGAGTTTTGTGAAGTTTCTATAGATTTTTAACAGTAAAAGTTTTAAAGTTGAGGGTGTGCTCGACTATTTGGAGGGGGTGACACCCCCATTAAGGGATGTGGGTCTAAGCACTACGCCTTTGCTTTTACTCGTTTCGCTAAGCTTGTCATAGAGTAAGAGCTGAAAAGTTCACCTGTGCCCCTCCCTTTCGAAAATCTTGGCTACGGGCCTGGTTTAATATTTGCTTCTTTCTCACAACAAACGCTCTATGTACATGGTGACATTGCTAAAGATTTATAACCGTACTAATTCTCAACTCCATTTTATGTTCTTCAAGACCCTTTTATTTTGCTAAACCAAATCTAAACTAACTTGTAATTCCATTCTATTTTCTTCCAGAATTCTATATGATTCTCCCATTTACCGTGTTTTAGGATCAAACTTTTATTATTAGACTATTATGTTTAAGAAAGTGTATGGAAGATTTGGTATTGGACATGCTTTGGGTTATGTTCTTGACTACTAAAGTTCCTGTATTTAACATAAATATTCATGACAGTATTTGAAGTTACTTTTAATACCATTTTATTTCGTTTACAAATGCCGTGCTTTAATGCACCTACACCGCAACTTTCATTATATGTAAATACAGGACCTTCTTTGGAACGCCAACAAACTTCATATACTCAACAGGCGACAAAGCATGCATTTTCCAACCTTAGCTACATGTTGCTACAAGAACAAACGGGGAATCTAAAAATGGAAAGAAATATGAGAAAATTTTCATTGCAGAAAACGCATGTAGGTTCTGTTATATTACTCTGTTTTTTTCGTCATACTAAACAGCTATAACCGTACTTCATATTACAATAGAGCCGCGGTAATCCGACCTTCGATGGTTCAACTACTTGCATAATCCGATCATGACGCAAGTTGAGGATTTCGGTGGATGTTTGTAATTCTGCTTGAAATGAGAGTCTTTATATTATTATAATAATTGAGTATATTATTGAGTCAGTTAGATGGTGACACTTGACCCTGGCGTTCTGATAGCTTGCTTTACAAGTGTTTATTTTTAAAACAGTGGTTTTGGACGAGGTGTACAGTTTTTTGTATTTTATCGTTGTTTTTCATGATTATGAAATGGATTTCTTTGGAATTTACTGTATTATATGAAATAGTTTTGCTCTTCTGATAATCCCACCTTTCTTGCGTTCCGCCCATGCCCTCAGTCCCATACGTGATGTATTACCGGGGTTCTACTGTATATACATATAATGGCCTCAAAAATATTCGTTAGTTACTATAGGGTACGTATTTTTCGTACACTATATTTGTGTCTTTTCGCTCTTCTCTTGATTTTTTAAATCGTAAAAAGAGTTTAATACATCGTACGTGAAATACGCAATACATTCGATCTTAACAAACTGGTTATGGTTGTTGCCCTTCATCTCAATACTATGATGTAGAATTTTACCGTTCACAAGTTATGAGGGTCCAAAGTTGGGATTTCGACTTTTAAATTTTGTGTATCCAAGCCTGAATTTTTAATAAGGGTTACCTGTGTTCGATCCCCGCTCGACGACGACAAACTTCACTCATTTGTAGCAGCTTCGGCCTTCCAAGTTAAATTCGGAAAATCAGTAGCACGACTTACCGAAAATCAGTTAAAACAGAAAGCAACATTTTAATCAATGTTGTCAACGGTATGGTTATAGTGATTGATTTCATGTTATTTAAATTTACCATTAAATTCTATGAATCACCGCTATGACTGATTCTCAAAGGATGTGTCAAAGTGTGCTTTCAGTCTAGTGATATCACCTACTGTACGGGTAGTCCGTAATATATCACATATGGCAAAACAACGTGCCACCAGCTAAAAAGAAAGTTGAAAGCATTGATTTAACCTTTCACTTGGTTTACCAACTTAATCGCTTGAAGTTATCTTGGACCTTAATCTCTTTCTTAGTTAGTTACTGTTAATCATTTCATGTTTTCCGTGTAACGTGTTCTCTTTAGGAAAAGTTGCAGGCTACTAAACAAGGAGCTTCACATCCTAAAGCTAAGAAAACTTCCATCTCTTTAACCTAATAATTTTCGTAGGTGTCAGGTGATGCAGTAGTTTATCGCATACTGTATTCACACCGTGGTTGTGTGTTTCTGTAATATATTCATGCTCATATCAATCTCATATGCTTCGTTTTTCAAATGTTTGACCTTGAAAACTAAAAAAAATATGTGCTACAAATGAGCATTTTGGCTCCCTTAATATAAATACAGAGCCGTGATTTATTTTACGTATTATTTTAATTGATCTGCTTTTAGTTGATTTTAATAGTTATCTGAATGTGATATTAATATATATATATAAATCATAAATCACAGCCATATTCAATCCACTAGTGGATGAGGCCTCTCCCCGAAGGGAGGAGTTGGTCTACTGCTCCCACGCTGACCAGACGGGTTGGGAGAGTAATATATATATATATATATATATATATATATATATATATATAATAAATCACAGCCATAC
>JAGDQP010004709.1:0-72518 GCA_022664845.1 Lepisma saccharinum | reverse complement strand
CTAGAAATTTGTAAATTAGTTTCCGTTAGTGATACAATTTCCATTCTTGATGAATTAAACAGACAACTGCTGTAATGATAACCACAGTATTTATGCGGTCTGAGGTGTCAGAGTGTAGGGATAGGGGCACGGGTAATGATACATTAAATATACTATTTACACACATACACAGTTAGATTTTTATGTGAAATTAAAGAAATATCAGGAAGGCCAGACCCCCTAGTTGCAGGCATAGTGGGGAATACCTAATATGATACTAAAGCAAAACTTTGCGAGCTAGAAATTGAGTTCAGAACTTTAAAAATACAAACTGTGTATCTAATGGAAAACAATAGTTTATATTTTCATTACCTTTATAATTAAATTAAATTTTAAAGATCCCTACAATAATTAGATGTATATTGGAAAGTTACATCATATTACTTCTTGAAACACAAATATTACACAGGCGGAAACTAAAATCTACCAAACAAGACCTGTTTTGTTTCGTAAACAATTTTATACATACAATAACTCCTTAGTTTGTCATTCTCGAGGAAGTAATTCGCACGTCTCCGAAATTAGCGTTAATTAACCGAATGTAATATCTCCAGTTGAAGAGTCCTGTCTGGCCATCGGTGTCTTTGAATCCTAGTCCATGACAGAAGCTTAAACAACTTATTCTTCTACAGTCTGTTGCGTATATATATTTATGTCTTATTCTCGCATTGGTGCTATACAAACTACAATATTAGGTCTTCTTAAGCTACTACACAAGTGACCATTGACTAGCCAATCTATTACTTTTATGTTATGAGGTAGTCAATGACAATTACGTTTTTATGCACATAACTGAGTTAGCACAGATGTTCAGCACGAAGGAAAGTGATTGTATGAGTTTTGCATTTGTGTTTTCATCTATTTTGTGTCGTTATATAGCTCAGGGAAAGCTGCTGCCATTTTCTTTAACACTTGCCCAATATAACCTACTGTATATCGGTTTAATATGTACACTATCTCTATGAGAATTTTCGCACAAACTCTTCTTTGAAGTTGGAGACAACTCTGCTATATGATCATATCCTATCGCTTCTGTATGTGGGGAGATATCTAAATATGTGCAGAATATAGTAAACTCTATTTCATCAGTTCTTTATCAGATGGATTCTATAGTAATGCCGAGTTATAGTAGTGCGTTTAGTACTCGTACTTATGTAGGCTACATACAGTGCCGCGAATTCCGATGACCAACACTATGCACGAGTATACACCAAACTTTATTTGTTCCATTATCCAGCATAGTATCTCTATTCTCCTTTGTCCCTATTCTGCATCAACAATAATAGAAAATCAAAACTTTCACATGATTCATCTTCATAAATTCAAGTAGACTATCATAAACTCATCATTTACAGTAATTATAAAGTCATGATCAATACTCGCTGTTTTTAAGTAGTAATTTCTTTACAAACTCCAGAATGTGTTCAGCAAATTTTAAACATCACCACATTCGTGCTGCTACCAATAATCACATAGACATTATCCATAATCGTAGCACTTCAGAATCATGTATCAGAAGTTTCAATAGACACCTTTATTTGTTTGATGTTCAATTACATCAAGGACAAGAAGTCAAGAAGTCCCATTACTATACAATTTTCATCAAGTCAGTGAAAGGCCATATCGCTTTCAGTTCTTCTTCACCATGGAACCTTAAAACTTTCGTTGCAACCTAACAAACACTAACCATCTCTCAGTTGCTAAGCACACATAAACTATCTACTAACTTTCGTACTCCAACAGTACAGAAGTGTAGTAATAAGTAAAGTGATAGTTGATATTACAGTGGATTATCAGTTAGTGGATATTACAGCGAAATATTGCACCAAATTTCTTAACGACAATAAAATGTTATGACCAGCCATGTATTCAGAAGTTGGTTTCGGGAAGAGGGGGTCCAAGATGATCCGCGTATAAAATTTATGTATAATTACGCTTAAAATTATACTAATTTTACATTTTAAAAAAATCTTAATTTCGGGGATCTAGTCCCCACAGATCCCACTAAAAATACGTCTCCAGCTATGAGAACTTGTTTGTTTGCTACGTTCTGTTCAATTGAAGTGCAATTTCTCTTTCCAGTTTATCGTCTACGAAGAAAATAGATCCAATTCCAAATATCATCCTCAAGTTTACTCACACCACCACTATTATTCTCATTCCAAAGAAAAATCTTGATTTACAATCAATGGATAATTATAATGATTGAAATTCACTATTCAAACAACGTTTCCATAGAATTTTTGAGTTTACTTCTACAAATCTCAACAGTGGCGTATTCGTTTCCACGAATTGGCATTAGACTATTACTACGAGTAAGATAATTTATGTTATGTGTATTTTCCGAGTTGTGAGATTAATATAATAAACAGTAAAATGGACAATAATTTAACATTAAACTTTTAAATGACTCTGCGCCATTAGAAACCTTATTCTGTGGCTAGATTTCGAATTCAATTTATTGGTAATTTGAAATAAAAATATAAAAATAATAAAATTGAATTTAATAAAAATATAAATTATTTTTATTAAATATCAATAGATTTCCTTCCTTCGAAAGGAAGACGCAAAATACTAGACTTTAAATGAATAATATATCTGAGATATGTTTACTTTATAATGTAGTTACAAATTTAGCTTAGAAACCCACGACTATGATGTTAAACACATATTTTACAGAGATGTCATAATCTTGACTTTTGAAACACTGGTCTAAATAGTAAAAGCACAGGATTCGTGACAGTTGTTGCATCCATTCAATAGTTGTAAAAAAGCAAGAGCAATTTTTCGATTCCCTGCATATTCTTCTACATGTATTTTTATGAGAATACAACGGGGCAGCATGGGAATGTCTTCGACAAAAAGCAACAAGTTTCAACAAAATCGGTTCATCCACACAAAAATTACGCTCAGACAAGCAAAAAAAAAAACTACATACACAGGATTCAAATTACGAAGATCCTTCTTTCTGAAGTCGGTTAAAAAACTTCAACTCTAGTTGCTTCTAACAGACAGACAGACGTTATTTTTTCTAACTAATTAAATGTGAAATAGAGACTGTTAATAACGAATGGTAATTAAAATAAACAAATAGCTTTGAGAAATTATATACAGTATAAAACAAATTGCAAAATATAGCCATACGTATTTCATAGTGGCTATCCTTTAAAGTTACCTTAAATAGTTAAGAAGATATTTTAACAGTACAAAATAATGTTCAAGAGTGATGATAAATGTATATTTACAAAAGTCAGAGATAGTCCTTCTTTTCTGCACCAGCGCATTCTTCATGTACTCACCTCGAACACATTATGCACATAACCCATATGTCTCCCTTGTGTTCAGAGAATATCCTGTCGCAGAATATACAATTCATATCTTCATCATCTGCCTTTTCTTGTGCAGCTGGCGTATCAAAGTAACTATCTTGTCGTTAACTAAATTCCGCCACCCCCTTCATCCTTGGGGAACTGTTTCACACTTTTGTCACCAGTCAGCAATACTACACAAGCATATACAAGTCTAAAACGCCTACTAGCCCGTTCGAGTTATTTCGATGTTCGGATACATTTTCTTAAGTTAAATATTGTGTGACCCAAATCCTGAAGTGTTCTGCAATCAGTAAAACCCAGGCTATTTTAGGATAAAGAAGTCCATATTAAAAAATAATAAATATATTTTAAAATAAAAGTCGAATAACAATAATAGAATATTGTATTGTCACCCGACTTACGTCGCTGTGCAAAATTTCATCATTCTATGACGTCGTGAAATTTTAAAATTCACGTTGAGATTTGAGGACACCAAGAACCATTGTGAACTAAAGAAAATAATGGAAATAAAGAAAAATGTTTTGAAATAAAAACTAAAGACCGAGTTTTCAAAGTAAAACCAAACAAACACTTTATCTTGAAAGATTATCAAGTACAATCTTTTGAAATAAAACCAAGAAAACAACTTTGGAAAGAAAAAGTAAAGAGCGTTTTATTTTTTTCAAGTAAAACCGAAAATTCGGTATTAACGAAATCGGAAAGCTTAATTTGACATAAAAATCAAGCAGCGACTGTTAAAAAGAAAGTATTTCGAAAGAAACAACTAAAAACATTAAACGATACCAAAACACTGTTTTCCTACATGAGCTTAAACCCAAGAAATTAGCGTTTTAGAATTCGGCTTTTGGCTTTCTTTTCTTTTTAAGAAAGGATTTCCGGTTATTTGAACACAAAATCTCATCCCTATCGCAAGTGTGTTTATATGACAAATTATTGAGATATAAAAAATAAACGAGATATACAATTTAATTCTCGAGAAAACAATTAATAAAAAAGGGAAATTATAATTTCAGTTTCACAATACAACAATATCCAACTGCCTTCCATTATTTCTGCTCCGCGTGTCTCCTTCGTCCCAATGAAACATACTTGTGAGAATGTGAGAACTTCCTAAGGTTTCAAATAATGACCTCATTATGTCAAATCACTATCGCTTTCCTGTAGTCCTCATAGTGAGTGGCTGAATGTTTCATAGTTAAGACAGAATTGAGTCTGTGGACGTGTGAAACGAGATTCTTTTCAGATGGCGCCACCCGATAAAAGTACCCAGGAAGTAATTTTCTTTGATAATGAACACATAAAACATAAGCAAGAATTAATTAAACAACATTTTTAATGTTAACTATGAGACTATTTTGTTTATCGCTTTCAATAAACACTTCTTCAATAAAAACATTTTCTTTGTAGTTCAAAATCACACATATGAAAGCTTCTATCAGGAGCTGATTTAATGAAATAAGTAAACATTCATTTTTTATATGCTGTAAATGAAGTATTCTTATGTAAATTTCAAAGAAATCCATGACCATACGAAAACATTTTATATAAAGAGTCATGTATGAATCAAATATCCAATTCTCTGAATCAAGAACTTGTAACTAACTTCAAAAATAGGACAATGTAAATGAATCATTCTGTAATCTTATTTGAGCTTAAATGAAAACAGCTCTCCTTTTACAACAATTAGCATAGTTCAACCGTCATCGTCTCGTTTGATTTGTAAAGACGAAGACATAACTAAAATTCTTTGTTATCACATTTCATATCTAAATTGCATCTGACTCATCCTGCCTGCCAGTGTAATGCAATCCTAGTGTTGTCAGGCACAAAACCTGTCATGCTTGAAAACATCCTGCACTATCAACTCAGAATAAAAAGAAGTTAGATATTATCATAATGAACATGTTTCTTGTTTTGGAGAAATGTTTTGTTAACGTTATAGTAAGAACTGAGCAATATCAGCAGTAAATGCATCTTCCGTCTTCAGAATGAACCATAAAATAGCTCAAGGAATGTTTAAATTACAAGATATGAATGGATATCTAATTGCTGTCAAGTGTCAACCCGAAGAAAAACAACTTCAAGAGCTGGAATTTTTTCTGTTATAAATCGACAAATTACATGAGGGTTGAACGGAAAAAATCTCCTTCTAAGCAGAAATTAATTCTTGTAATACAACTACTAGGACATAAGATTAGAGAGGAAGAAGAAATCACCACAGGACGTCCACACACCAGGACTTATTTCTATAGACTGAACTGAAGATTTTCAAATCTTAATACAGTATTTTGATGCAAAACCGAATATGGTACGAAAATATTGAGTCCATTACCCTGATCTTCATCTAACACTGCTGGAGGGTGACGAATGTATTAACGTTGGGCGAAGATCATAGTGAGTAGCAGGGAAAGGAGCCGGCCGGGTGGTCGAGCGGTCTGCGGCGGTAGGCTATCGACTCAACGGTCCCGGGTTCGAGTCCCGGCAGGGGCATGGGTGTGGATTTTAACACTTAACAGCTAAAGGCAAATCATGACGGGCCGAAGTCCAAAGTTACTAAACTGGCCCATATAAAAATAAATTTTACTAAAGTTTAAAGCAGGGGAAGGAGCAGGTGTCATGCAGATATATTTATCTGATTTAATTGGCTTATAGTTTTGTTCATGGTCTAAATACATTAAGCTAAACCTGAATTAGAAAGGTTTACGAACATTTCAGTACTAACCTTCAACACGCTTATATCAGAATGAATTGTTCAAGAAACTCCTTTTGTCTAAAACGATATTTTGTGGACTTAATTACATGTATGAATACGAGCCGTGGAACTGATTATTATTACTATTCTTCAAACAGTAAAAACGGTCTCAGTTGGTAGAACGCTCACCTCTGGTGCTAGGGGTCATCGGATCGATCCCTGCTCATGCCACATAGGCTTTGTGATGGACAAATATCGTGTGCGTGGGTTTTCTCGGTGTTCTCCCGTTTCCTCCCACTTTCTTCATTCCACCAATTCATTACATCATCATCCATACGGTCTGAGCCATAGTTGCCTAAAGGCCTTAAAATAAATTGAGATCCCTGCTATTTTTAATGTTCATTTAAAAAAAATGTATTACTAGAAATGCTTAATCAGGGGCTAAGATATGCTGAGAATTTGTAGCTTTATAAGGACGTAAAAATATTGGAATCATGATAAACATTTGACATATACTACTAGCATTAGTACAATGAGTAGATAATAATACTGTAATGACGTAGTAGTACCTTCTTGTAAAGTTCAAACGGTGTTATGTACAAGAAAGGTAAATTAGGAACCATCAGGAATTGGACCATGCCAAATGTATAATTAACGTAATGTGTTATTAAACGAATATCAGATGCTCCAGATTTCATAGTAAAAATACTACTTAACTTCGCATTGCGACTTATAGAAACACTTTCTTTCGCTTATACCTTTCAACTTAAGCTTGAGCATCCGCTTTGTCAATGCTCAAGTCATACACAACTTGAGCATCTAAACTTTAATTCTGTCGATGCGCTTAAGATAAACATTTATTTCATTAAATGTAATATAAAAACAATGAATTAATAAATCTCAGAAAAGGGAGTGAAATCGATAAAAGAAAAACTGACAAAAGGTCTGATGCAACTCTGAATTAAAAGTGAAAGCCAATTTGAAGATTTGAGATGACTTCCTCACGGAAATAGACAAAGATATTCGGAAACATAAAGATACTTTTTTTTTTTTTTGATAGGTCATGTTGATTGATCTCAGCGGTGGCCGTTTATTCACAATGCGTGGGTTTGTGAGTATATGTGGGAGCAACATGTTGGAGAAGGGGGGGACAGGCTTATTGAATAACAATGGTGTATGGGAAGTAAGTGTGAGAAATGACACATTACACACACACACACACATACACACAACATACAAAGGAACAGAGAGAGAGAGAGAGAAAATATCTAAGAATAGTTTGAAATTATTTTACATAGGCCCGAATAAGTATTTTTCAAGCCTTTAATTCTTCCATAAACTCAGGTTTTTAGATATTTGTTGTCATATTTAGAAATTACGTTACGTAGAGAGAATCGGATGTATTAATAGAAAATAGGAACTTTCTTATTGCCCAAAGAGTAACTCTCAACATGAACTTCGGGCCATCTCAATTCAGAAACCTGTTAAAATCTGCACAGAAACATTGATGACACACACAGCTGGATTTCGAATTCAAAATCACGTGAGGAACTGCAGTATCAAAGTATCAGATCTACAGCATCAAAGCACACATTTTGGGGTGTCACACATTGTTTCAAAGCACGCTTAAAATCATTTTTTTTTAAATATGATAACACGCACCACGTTAAACTTTAATTTCGGTATTGAGAAATCTCACCTACAAAACCGATGAACACAGAGAACAATGACAGTCAACAGATTCATATACTGTAATTATGCAAGTTGAAACACAAGCGTCCCTTTGAAAGTTCCTAATCAAAACACTAATTTCTACAGTTGCAACTCATCTCATTACTACTGTCTCGAAAATTAAGCATTTCTCTTCCTGATTACATCATCAGCAAGACATTCCAGAGTTACCAGGTCTTCTTAGCTTATAAAACGCTACAGAATGGTTTTGGATTTCTCCATGAGGAGAGCTTTCGCTGGGCTTATACTTAAAAGGCACGTCTGAAAGTTGCACAAATTTCTGAAATCTTAAAACAACGGTGACACAAGACGTTTAAAGTAAATGAAGTTAGTCGCATACCAATGCTATTAGTGTAGACGTTAAATACCTCTTTGAGGGTGCGTGGGTGCCAATGACTGGCCCCAGATGAAATGTTAAAAATATGCGTGTAATGTTTTTTGTTGATCATTTTGTGTATCCATGAATTGTATTCGATTATGTGAATAAGGCATCCATGAATGAAAGAATGTGTTCATGATTGAATGTATATGAATGTCTTCTAACATGAATTAGATTGGGAAGTCTATACTATATTTATACATGAGTTACTCGAACTGCACTCGACTAGATGGACGAATTATTGAGAGCATCAATGACTGAATTAGCATGAAAGAGTGATGAACAACGTACATTATAAAACCTAATATCATTAAAAAGAAAAAAGTTTCGGCTTTCTTCAAAACTGAATAACAAAAAGCAAACTGTTTCTGGTACTCTTCCATGCTTTTACAATGGGAAATAAAAACAACAGGTGAACATCCAAACTATCCTTTCAGTTGCATCCGACAAATTCATGAATATTTATTACCGGCGAAAAGGAAGAAAGCTCACACATGAAACCACAGGAACTAATGAACTTCGTCACACGGTCTCACACACATATCCATTGCTTCCTTCTTGTTCATAAGAAGTCTTCTCGTGGGAACTCCAATGCACAAAAACCAGAGGAAGCACACAAGCAAAATAGAAACCCCATGACCTAACTCTTTTTCCTTGTTACCGACGGTTTCATCTTCGAACCCTTTGTAGATGTCGTGGTTTGAGTTCTTCTGAGATAATGTTAGTCTTGGTTAAGTAAATGACCCACTAATTTAAACAAACGGAGTGTTTGTTTTCAGCTTCCGGTGAAGATACTTGCCAATGAGAGATCGTTAATATTGTATAGTAGATGCATCAAAATACCTCCAACTACAACTGCGTTTGAGTAATTAAAGATTTGAAACGATGTTTTAAGGTTTCACAACGATTTTCTTGAATAATCAGGTTTCTCGTTATGTAATATACTTTATGAGTTGAGGTTTCATCGGCCCAACTGCCGACTTTCTCAGAGACATGATGCAGATTTAAAATGTTCTATTGTTGTTTACCAAATTGAACAAACTTTATAATTATCTTCTTTGATAAAGTTATGCTCATATATTGTTATTTTAAGCGATTCTTATATAGTTCTATCGTAATAGTTAATATAACAACCAATCCACTTAATGTTGTTCCAACAAGTTTTGTTTCATGATTGTTTATTAAGTTCAACACAGTATCAAGTTTGGCGAGCTCAAAGCAAGTGAATGACAACCTTGTTGCAAGCTGGCATGCTATCTCTGTAATTAATAAATAAAATTACTATTAAAGTTTAAGGTTTTGTTTTATTTTTCCGGTGGAAGTCAGCCAATGTAAATCACTATATTTAGTTATTGATTTAGTTGCAAATGTAAGATTATTATTCCTTAACCTTTCTTTCACTTCATTTACAACAGTACGAAAATTGACTTAAAGCATGTAGTAATAATGTTTTAAAAAGTAATTAAAATGCAACGTACAAAGAAAGTATTTATTTGACATTGAAAAACTATTAACTATTCTAACTGCATTTGAAACTTACATGATTCTAGGAAAATTGAAGCTTCCAAAAACATGGACGTAAAAGTAAGATGATCCTGTAGTTACCTGCATCCATTCTATGTTCTGAAAATGTGATATGTTCTTGGCTTCCTAAGATGGCTGCCACCGAACTTGCGAAAGTTACAAAACGAAAAGTAGGAACTTCAGCACATGAAAATGTCTCTACTAAATTGTTAACTTTAATAAACAAGTCCTTTTTTAAGTTTAATTTTAATAGTTTCCCTGATCAGTCCATTAGTACAGATTTGTTTCTGAAATCAAGTGAAGCATAGACACATATTTAAATCACGTCTTTATGGATTCTCCCAATGCTTTGTTTTCTGGTAGCGCCTGCAACAAAATCCCGGAATAAGGTTTTATTCGATGAGTTGGTCCTGTCATAAGTAGTCCATGGTCCAAAAGAAATGTGAACTACGGGTAATTATTGCATGTATGATGCAGTAAGCTACAACACAAGGAAATAAATGAAGTAAAAACAAAGTTGCATAATGCATGAAAAATATTTTCGAACCCCAGAAAATATCAGACAGGAACAGGAGTATGGAATTACAGAAATGACGTTTGCGCATCACATTTGGTATAAACATTATTTCCCCGTAACCAAACACCGTAGCAGTCAGTGTTGCTAACCCATTTATTTATTTTTAAAATTGGTTCCATACCGTTAAATATATCAACATCTAACCTGGCAAAAAGCATTCTTCGACACAACAGAAAAATATTTTGGATATCACCATCCCCAACTACCCCAGTTGTCAGTGTTGCCAACGTTATTTAAAATTCAATGTTTAAATTTGCTTCCATATTGTTATGCCTATCCACATCAAATTTGGCATAAACATTATTTGATACAATAAAAAAAATACTTTGGATGTTCCTGTTCCTACGGACCCCAGTTGTTAGTGTTGCCAACTTTTACATTGTTTAAAATGAATGTTTGTGTGTCTGAGATGCTATCAAGTGACTAACGGGGTCTTCACGATTATTAGTATCTAGAATCGCAACGCTAACTTGTTTTGGTAAAGGTAGTCCGTTATATTCAAGTAAAACTAATAATTATGAAACTTTCAGTTTTCCCAAAATGCCACACCTTTACTTTTAATTACTATTTTATGTATGACATTTCTCTTTTCAAACTTACCGTTTCTTCCAAATGACGTCATACATCGAAATATCAAACGATTAAAATTATATAAAATCATCCTGAAATAAAATCTCAATATCTTTTGGGGACATAGTTTTAAAATACATTTTAAATGCATTACAAGATCTCTTCAAATTCACAATTTCAAAACAAAACATTCCAATTACGAGGCAAACTACGTAAATATCTGAACAAAAATCGCGACATCTTTACTAACACCCTTGAGTAGTTATAAATAAAACCTAATGATGATCCTTTTTCAGCTTCTACAACGAGTAAGAAGAAAAGAATTAAATCACTTTCCGGGAACAAGGAAACATCTTCAGCTTAATATCTTACATTATACTTTTCCTTCATGTTCTCACATATATATTTAAATCCTTTCGTCTTTCTGGAAAAGTACAATAAAGGTTACCTTGTTTTACAACCACATAATACGTGTTATTTAGTTATGTTATAATTTTCTTTTACAACTAAGCTTTATTTAATTTCTGCACTAATCACGCAACTCTTAAAAATTTACAACAAAAAAGAATTTTCTTTCTCAGAACAAGAAAAAAAATGTCTCTAACATCATTGATGTTGTTTGCTCTCATGTTTTACATACAACAAATGTTTTTTTTTTTACGGTTCACACTCACAAACATGTAGGAAATAGCAAAGAAAAGTGCATTTCTTTTGTTTTCAATTCTACACAACGTTTTGAGATGCATTATGTGTAAGTTGGAAATATGCTTTTACAATACTGTATTCTTTTGGTATACCAATGGAAAGCTGCAGTAGTGATAAATGTAAGTACGCACATTTCATAGTTTTCTGTTCAGTGAAACGACGCGTCAGAGCAAACTTTTATGAAAAGAATCAGAAAACAGCTTTGGAATTTCGAAATTTTTAATTTACATTGTTTCTTCTATGAACTCCATAGGTATTTATGGTTGAAGTTCGTCTCATATCGCAAGGATGAGATATTCTTCAGAGGCAAGGATGGGAGAAGATATCTTTCAAGGTCTATGATCTATGTACCACAGGGCTGGAATGGTAAGATTTTTGGGGGGTACACGCTGCTCAATAAAAATCCGGATTTGGGAACACGTTCCTTTATATTTATGCACTGAGGTGGGTACACGCTGTGATTTATACTATTAGGTGGGTACACGGCGTGTACCCGCGTATACCCTCCATTCCACCCCTGATGTACCATCTAGTAATTCGTTTGGTGGGATTGGCGAAAGCATCGGAATACCTCTGTCACGAGCAGAGCACGAACTTATACTGCCTTCTTTGAAACTTCGTACAATCCTTTTCGTTATTCTTTTTTGTGAGTATATCGTGTGCGTACTGATTGTTAGTACGTCAAAGAACCAAATTTATGAGATCTACATGAAGGCAAAAAGACGAAGATATACACCAATAATATTAAAAGTTACAAGTGGTTGATTTAGTGTTGTCCAAGAGACAAGACTTGAGGTTGTCCGTCCCGACTTGCAGAGACGGATCCAGAGGGGGGAGGGGACAATTGCCCCCCTCCAGAATAGGACACTTTTTTATTTTAAAAATAAAATAAGACCCATCCCAGAGTTAAAGCTCTTGGTTTTTTAGCATTGTATTATAAATGTAAAATAAAACCTAAAATAGGTAGGCCGTACTTTTTTTTTTTTTTAGTTTGCAGAAGTCAAATGAAGCAATATATCGCAAGAACTTGCCTTGGAGTTCTTGCTCAGAAAATGTCCACCTTCGAAAACGCAGGTGGTCATTTCTGTTCTTTCTTTTCAAGATGCGATACTTTGCGCTCTCCCTCCGTTCTCAAAACCGATTCTTGTTAACAATTGGCAGACAATAAGCTATAAACTCTATCTGTCCGCAAGTGTTTGTCAATATTCCTGTTTTAGAAATGCCAGTTTCATAGGTGGTGATGGTTTTCTTGATACTGCTTCTGAAGATAGCTGTAGTGTCGTAAATGAAGGCAATTTCAGAGAACTCCTGCGACATCGAATAGAAATTGGCGACAGTGTGGAAAGAGCAACTTCAGTCGACACCAAGTAATGCAACTTACATAAGTAAGACTAGTCAGAATGGCTTAATCCGTGCCTGTGGATCCTTAATTCAAGAGGAAATTGTGCACAGAGTTCGTAAGAGTAAGTTCAATACGATAATATTTGATGAGACGACAGATATAAGTCAGATCGCTCAGTTCAGCATCTCGCTGAGATATACGTATGATGGAAAACTTTTTGAGTCATTTGTAGAATTTTTGGACGCTCATGAATACGTGTATGGTGGCTGCGAGACTCAAGTTGAACCGAAACTTTCTGAAGAAAAACTAGCAGAGGCTGTTGCGTCTTTCGTTACTGAGAATCTTGATTTGGGCCTCAATGAAGTGTGTCGGTGTGGCTACTGACTGCTTCACTATGGTTCCCAATTTGCGTGATGCTATGTCAATTCTTCGAAAAAGAGTGTTCGAAAATGCTATTCATTGTCCGTGCTTCAATCACAGTTTTAATTTAACCCTTAGTGCTGCATATAAAGTGGATACAGGAAGAAATTCTGTGGGAGTAGTGAAAGAAGTTGTAGCTTTCTTCCATCAGTCTGCTAAATGTACTTATGTCCTGAAAAAGGAGTGTCACAAAAAACTGAAGTCTTTATCTGAGACGCGTTGGATCGATCGATGCGACGCTGTTTCACAATTCCTTACCATGCATGAAGACGTACACAATGCACTTTTAGTAACTACTTCCTGCAACGATACCGTTCTTCTTGAATTCCATGGAATCACCAGAATTTGTCATAGGACTTACAGAAGTATTTTCCTTGTTTTTTCCTGTGGCCACTGGATTACAAAAACATACCTTGACCATTTCCGAAGCAGAAACAATGGTCGAATGCGTACGCGATGCATTAACTCGTAAGCGGAAACGGGATTCGGTATTCTTTTCCAAGAAGAGACAGAAATAATGCGAACAATGTTTATTTTGTATTTACAACAACTCGCGTTTCTATTGCATTTGTTAAAAAAAAATTAAATTATTCCAAAAATTGTAATTCACATTTAGGTTAGTCGTGTATTTTACATGCAAGTACAATTGAAAATAGCAAGGGAAACAAGGAAGTAATAAAAACTAGCGGATGAATATGAACTAAAAGATCTTGGTTAAAAAGGAATTCGTATTTCTTTTAAATAAGTTAATTCTACAAAAGAGCTGCGTTTCCTTTTCTAAAGTTGTTTGATTTTTTTATTTTGCAATACATTCTTACCTTGTTTTGAGTTTGAATTACCGCCCCCCCCCCCAAATATTCACCTTGTATCCATCCTTCCCTGGCGTCTTGTCTTGTCTCAAAAATATGTACTTGCCTCGTATCTATAGCAGTAACATATCGATCTCGAAGTTGTTCCATTTTTTTTCTTTCATCAGATGCTTTCAAACGATATATTACTCAACCCCCTTGCAATCAGAAATTCTTGAGTTTTCCCCCACTTTACACCCTTGAGAGGGTCTGATATAGATTGCTTTCGTTCTGTAGAAGTCAGCCGCTCAAAATAATGGAATAAGTGTTTCTTATCTTCTCATTCATTCATAGGATAGGGGCAGACTTTATGGACATTCTGTATATTTTGGCTAATGTCACGAAATTGCAGAACTGGTTAATATTGTAACTACTGATACTATTTCCTATTATTTTTATTATAATTAGATTTCATTTGCATTTCAACGTCCTTGGAATATATTATTTATTTGAAAGACAACTTAATACATGGACTGAAAAAGGCTTCCTGAAATTGAGCCAATCAGTGAAGGAGCTAGACTTCCTTGCGCACCCACCCAACCCGCAGATCAAACTATTGGGTTCCCAGTGTTTCCTCAATCCACTGTGCGCCCTCAAAATCTGACTGACGTCTTCCACACTGCCGTACTATCTCCGTCATTGAACCAATACGAAAAGCAAACAGAATACAGGAACATAAATGATTGCCTCGTAAGCCGTACTAGGAAACGACGTCATTCATGCTTTGACTATATGCAAATATCACCAAGGACTTGTATTTTCATTGAGCTAAGAAGCAGTGTGTATGTGTTTATCTAAATATGTGACATTGACTGTTTATTTAGATAAGAAAGGGAAAGGACAATTTCTCTTGTTAACCATATGTTCACATGGACAACACCCTCTCTGATTCACGCGTTGCTGATTTTTACGACCACAGCTTATTGTTCGAACAATCTGCCTTCCGTACGGTAGTAGTTTTTCTAATGCAATAAACTTGTTAAACAGGTGTTAGAAGAAATATGTCATAAGGCCAATAGTAACGAATTGGGATTTTACAAAATGCTAGCTAGGTGCGGCAGCTAAACTCACTCCATAAATCTCTAGGTCGTTAGAATGATTTCATCTCTTAGATACATTAGGCTCAATGAAGCATGCAGTAAGATTGTTTTCAGTGTGGTTGGGTTCATGGTGGGTCTGGTATGCGAGTTTTAGATACGAACCAAAATCCTAGGGTGAATTTAAAACGCGTAATACGATACAAAGGCAATATTGTTTCAAATTGTTGGGTTGATTCAAAATGCAAATATCTGCATAATGAGGTTTACTTATCTTAGTGTATTTTCTTCGTTGTTTCACTGTAAATATTCTTGCTGGATATTTACCTACTGATAAGAAAATTAACTCTTTTTCTTGTTCTTTGATTGACACAAGACAAAGAACTGTTAGATGTTGTTGCTTTTCGTTTACAATTCAGTGAATTTTGTAAAATATTGCTTAATAAATTATTCCAAGACAAATCGGAACGAAGTCTTTCAGGTTTCGTGTGCAAAATACTGCTTCTTTTGTTATAAATGGATTTTACATGTAACTTAATCCCAGTTCATACAAATTTTACAAAAAAAAAAAAGTGAACTCTTATGTCATTTATTTAAATCACAAATTGTTTTTTTTTTTTTTTTTTGCTTCAGTTCAATTTTATTCTTTGTGCTACAATTGGCGAATGAGAAAAGTTCAAATAATACATAATTTAAATCACAAAAGTAGATAATTTGAGTCGCAAAATACATCATTTTAATCACAATAATAGATAATTTGAGTCAGAAGAATGGGTAATTTGAAAAGACGAAAGTAGATAATTTCAATTAAAAAAATAAATAATTTGGATTACAAAAATAAATAATTTGAATCACAAAAAATAGACAATTTGAATAATAAAAATGCATATGTTTGTCGCTCAGAGAAAATGTTTAGAAGCATAATTTTTACACAGTTCTTATGCAATTGTTGGTACACTGAGAATTGCTTTCTTTAATATTACATTCCCAATTCCATTCGGTTATGCGGTTAATTGCATCATGTAAAATATTTGGAGATATCAATAAATTCTTACATTATGACAGAGGTTCTTCCAACCCCCAAAACTCTTGAACCCCATTAATTTTTTTACGGTTAAAAATCGATGAAAATCCTGCAAAACTCTATTTAAACCTTACTAATTCCCAATTTTGGCTTACACCCGCACGCTCGAAATCCTGGAAGAATCCCTGTATTGTACGTTTAAACAGTTCGTCTGAAGAACAAGTTTTAATAGATTATATTGTCTGTGCACAGATCAATGTACAAACTACGATATTTCTGTATGTTATTGATTTTACGATGTATGTGCTAATTTAATTACATTAAAGGCATGTGTAGTCACTTAAGATCTGACTCCGTCACAAGTCGAAGGGATTATGTTCTCTCGGGAACACATCTTTCGATGAAAGAGATTCGAAGATAAAAGCAAGAGTCTAAATTCTAGATGTCAGTCCGGCATTCGTCTGGTGGGAGTGAAGAAAACTTCTAAGAATCACAATACTAATGTAATAAAGTTTGAACTCACTTGACTTCCGCATTTCGTCAAAACGCAGCCTTTACTCAGTTCCGGTCGGGCAAATATCTGTTCCGGCCGATACTCTTGTATCTCGTGTGTGATGTGACACAACATGTAATTCATACAGCTTGCTTACGGCCGTTACCAGAAAATAATGTGGTAAGATTTCATAATATGTTACGGAGAGAATAAAAATCTGTTCCTGAAGAAGATTCTTGACCCAAGAGACACCATACAGGGAAAGCAGAATTATAACAATAAAAAAACATGAATATTTGTCATGCTTGCGTGTACTTAAGACTGTAGACATATTTCAGAACGCTCGAGTATTTGTGATGCGTGGAAGTTTACTGTAGGCGACAGTAGGTGCGAAAACATTGTAAAGTTCTGTGTCAATAACCATATATTAACATTCACAATGCACGCAACGCAGTTGCACATTGTATTCAAGTAAAGAATCGTATAAAAAAAAGAATAAAAAAAAAGCACATGAAAAGAAAAGAAAACGGAAGTATTTAGAAAGGTTTGAAATCCGAATATTCATCCTCCAGGACACGTCCAATTTGGAGTTTCAGGATCTTCTTTAGTTTAGGTGAAAGTGATGTGAATCAATGTGTGTGGGCGTTTCATGGTCGTGACGATATGTTTGGTAAGACAATCAATACGTTAGAAAATTCGCAGTTTCTCTCGCATGCGTGTATTATTATTATACATCACTAAAAGACATTCTCGTCCTCCATATTGTATTTTAGCGCAGTCATATAGATAGGCAATAAAGATATAATAGTACTATTGACAAAAAAGGACGGAAGAAAATTGGTTTTAAAAGTCGACGGAAGCCGGAAACGCTTCTCAGCTGTTGGTCATAATGCGTATTTCATTACTTCGTAAATTCCTCGTTTATATATGTTCAGTTCGTCAATCCTCCTTTGTCTTCATTCTCCTCACGTCTTTGTTTAACCGTCACTCACCCTCACATTTTAACTTCGCTATCATCTTCACGTTTCAATGTCGCCCTCACCCTCACTCCCACGTCTTCGCTTCGTCATCAACACCACGTTACAACCTTACTCTAACCCTCACATTTCAACTTGACCCTAATCTTTACCCTCATGATGTAGAAATATCGGAGTTTACATTGGAGGAAATTTCTGTGTGTTTTGGAAATTACATCGGAGAACATTTTGGAAAACTTACCATCTTTTTTCTTATTATGCCTTTCAGTTTTCGTGTAAGAAGACTGACCTCGCCCTCACATAATCTCCTCGCTAGTCCTCTTGCCCGTAAACAAAATGAAAGACCTCATAGGAAGCAACCGAGGAAGATTACCTCAATAGAGCAATTTTCTGAAACTTCCTTTGATGTAATCCCCCATACACACAGAAAAGAGCTAAAATACACTATTCTCATCTTTGTAAATCTTCCTAAGGATTGATTCTAGGCTTCTACAGCTAAAGCTGGGAAGTCTTATATCCTCGCGCTGCCTGTTTGTCCGTCGATAACTTTCAACTCAGGAACTACTGGGGCTACAAAGGTGTTTCAAAAGAATAGGTTTTGGTGAGACGAGATCATCCATATAAGATAAGCTGGTCCCGAGATAGAGGAGTTCCATTTCTCTGTAGTAACTAATAGGGGCTAATGATCTCGGGGAAACTTTCCAACGAAACATAGATAATTAATTAAAATAGGACGCTCGTTGCTAAAGCCTGGTGGTAGGACATGTGCAAAGTCCCCAACTGGACTCCGCCTAACTTATTTTGTAAATCTCCTACCTCAAAATTGCTATAATGAATATCTGAATTTTATTTAAGAACAGAAATAATATTTTTTTCTAAATATTTGAGCAAAAGAACCCATGAAATAAAGAAATAAAAAACTCGAAGATAGTGCAACGTCGTTGTCATAGTAACAACCAATTTATATACGAGGTTACATCAATCCAAATCACATTCAGGCTTGAATTCGAGGCAACGTACAAGTGCTCAAACCGCAAGATCTTCCTCATAACTCTATCTTTCTGCCACGTTAACTGAATAACACAACTTCAGTGCAATATTCAGTTAGTGCTGTCTTTGTACGGTTATAAGAAACAAGAAACCATTTGACGTGCCGGTATGTACAGTACCTGCGAATGTCTGTGTTTTCTAACTGAAGAAAGGAAGTTCGAGTATACTTGCGAAATGATGGACGGCTATTTGCAAGGTAGATGAGCTCTTTAATAATTCACGTTAATTATTAGTTTCGTTTGTTACTGGAGGTACTATAACATTCACTTGCAGCTTACATTGGTTTCTTTATGGCTTACAAGAGATTATTATTATTATTTTACAAAAATAAAGAATTACGACATTACTGATGCTAGAATTTTGGTGATTGATATGATTACTGACAAATCAAACTTCGATCCCCAAATAATAATAATAATAATAATGTGTCACTTTCACTTGTCTCGTATAATGAAAGTGATTTTTGTGCATCTTTAGAAAGATGTGTTCGCACATTCTTAAAGTTTATTTTCATCTATGTGCTAAAGTTTTGCAGTTTGCAGTGCAGTGAACAAAAGCATAGCTAATTATTGTTATCAGTGAGCGCAAGTTGTCAGCGCACAATTCAAAAATTATTTCCAGTTGCGCACACGTGTCTGGCTGGGACGAGCAAAAATGTCAGACGATAAATTATAAAGGGTGACATTGTTGGTATTGCTGTCGCGTTTAGCTCAAAACTTGTGTTTCTTTACACTTTACATTCCGTTTTGATTCTTAATCACATCGTTCCTATTCCGTTTCGCGCTTATCCGAATTGCGATTTGCTATCGCTCATTCCGTTCAGGCTAAGTCCTTTCGCTCTTATGTTTTTATTTCCCTCTTTTTTCTTCTTCTATCGCGTTAATTCCGTTCTACCCTTTCTTTTTCAAGTCGCGTTAGTTCAGTTATCCTAATTCTAGGTATTTGTCTTTCCCGTAATACTATCCAAAGCTCTCCAACACCCTCCATAAAATAAAATTTATAGGGACGATAGTTTAATCCCTCTAATTTGTCTCATACATCCTAAATAAAAAACATTGCATATCGTACTTGTTCCTCACACACTGTGCAACATTTCATGTTCTTTTTCATGATCAGGGATTCCGCCAGGATTTTCAGTTTGGGGGGGGTAAAGTCAAAATTAGGATGGTGTAAGTAGAATTTTGCACGGTTTCTATCGATTTCTGACCGTAAAACTTTAAAGTTAGGGGTGTTGTCGAAAATTCAGGGGTTTGACACCCCCATGGGGAAGGGGGCTCTGGCGGAATCACTGGCTGTGATGTAACAACTCAGATACTTTATTACTGCAGAGTCTATTCACTTTGCTGATCCCTCTTATGTTCTGAAATGTCACCTTACCTACCAGCGTGCTGAAGTAAAACTAATCGAAGTTAATCTAAAATGGAAAAGGCTAACCGAAGGAAAAGGACCTGCCAGGTTTAGAATTACTATATTTGAAACGGCTAGATAAAATCGAGGTTTCTGAGCTGAAATTCGTTTGTCTCTACTTCCTTTTAATGTGGACGGACGACTTCTTAGAAATCACATCGGGGTGGCCGATAGGTTAGCGCGCTCGCTTTCTGTACGCGTGTTTACGGCACAAGTTCAAATCCTGCCAAGGTTCACTGAACGGAGTGATTCGGAGCCCACTTTACCAAAAAACTGTAGGTCCAGTCCTTAGAAGCTCACCAGCTCGTTTAGGTCGTTAATAATAATAATTGACTCACGACTTATTAGAACGAGCAGCAATTGCTTGAGGAGTAAGATATGCAGAAGAGATTGTAAAGAGAATGTTCGAAAGCAAAGGGGGCGTTACGGTCATGGGAAGAAAAAATAAATGCATTACATTTATGGATGATATGGTTCTTCTTACAGAAAATGAGACAATCACTTAAGATGTTAAAACAGCTGCTGAAAAAACTATGTTGAGGAACATGGAATGATAATAAACATAAATAAAACGTAAGGGGTGGCAATTGGAACAAATCGAGCCATAAGAAACACCAAGATTGCAGAGTAAAGTAGAACGGTGAACAAGTAATCAGCGTCAAGTATTTGAGTAGTGTTATTATTGAAGATATGAAATGTAAAAAAGAGATCAAAGCGAGAATGACGATGATCAAACAGAGTTTTATTTATTATTATTGTGGATCGATGAACAAAGAGTTGAGAAATAGATTGATTAAATGTATTGTGTGGAGTATTGTATTGCATGGAGCAGAAATGTGGAATCTACGAAAGATCGAAGAAAGAAAATTGGAAGTGTTTGAAACGTGGATATGGAGATGAATGGAAGAAACTCAGCTGGATACAGAAGATAGAAAATGAAGAACCGCTGAAGAGAATATGCGAGAAACGAACAATTCTGGAGACAATAAGAAGAGAAAGATGGACTGGTTGGAACATGCCACATGCTGCGAAGGTTTAAAGCCTCCGCACTTTTGAATAGAAGACTGCTTTTTAGAAGCTATATTCTTGTAATATACTGTGTTGTTTTATAGTAACGATCTGAATGGACGTCTCACATTATATTAAATGTTTTTTGGATAGTGAAACTAATTATATTTTGAAATATTAACTGCACGTTAATTACTGTATGTGATTCTCTATATGGATTAATTTATATTTGCGTATGGTAATTCTTTAACATGTGCATGCGGCTAATCTTTCTCACAATGTTGAATTGTCTTCGTAATGGGCATGCTTCCTCTTTGTTGGTTGCCGATTAATAAAGTAAAGTAATTTGCTTTGCCTGTTAAGAATAGATGTCCTTGGATTTCCTTTGTAGTCTTGGTACTAATACACTTTAAGGAGTACTAATTTTCTACATCGTTGCAGGACAGAGATAGCATACTGAGGAATGCTATTGAAGATATGGTTGAGAGAGAGAGAGAAGAAGAAAGAGAAGACGAATCCAACTGCTTGACGAATCGTACCAGGAAGTTTCAATAAAGAATCGTCCTGGCCCATTTGTACTATTCTCAGACACACGAATTTTGGTGTATAGTATTCTAACTGTAGAAAATTCCAGTCTTGTGCCTCATTTTGATTTTCTGTTAGAGAGCTGAACGTGTGACGAGGCAGCATCATGGACAAGACTGAAGCAAGAATCGTAATTCGATATCTGTTTCTGAATGACAGATCTTCGAAGGCAGCGTTCCGCAAACTATGTTGAAGTGCGGACCAGTTTTATTCGTTTGAAGGTTCAACGGTCCATCCTGCGCCTGCCCAAAGGCAGGCCTCGAGGACCACCTCTAGTCCGCGGACCAAAGTTTGCGGAACGATGTTTTAAGGTGCGAGGAGATGACTGCTGTGTGTAAAGGTGAAGCCCCATCTTATGGCACTGTAAAGCACTGGATGACATGGATTTTAGTTGTGGTAGACATCGGTGGAATCTGCGCCTATTCCAGCTCGTCCCTATTCAGCCATTGATGACATGACGATTGCAAGAGTGGAGCCATTAATAATGGAAAATCCCTGATATCTGTGCACGCATTGCCCCAGGAGGTGAATTTTATAGTGGGTATCCAGTAAAACGATCCTAAATGACCATCTACGAGTACGTAAATTAAATGCCAGATAAATTCCCAAGTATTGACATGTTTCTAAGAAGTTGATCGACAGCAGAAATCACACGAGTGGTTAACCCTGTGCCAACAAATTGTGGTTAACCTTTTCTCTCATCTCATCAGTAAGGATGAAAGTTTGATACACCATTATAACCCTGAAAGTAAGGAACAGTCCAAGGAATGGCGTCATCATGGCTCTCCATCCCCCAAAAGGCAAGGTTGGAGGCATCAGCAGGAAAAGTCATACTCACAATGTTTTGGGATGAGACAGGTATAATAATGATTGATTACTTGCCGTAAGATACTATAATTACAGGACACAATTATGCCAACCTACTAAAAAAGACAGAAGATCAAAACATGTAGGCGTGGAATGCTGCGCCGTGTCATTTTCCTGGAGACACTGATTTCCGCAAGTGAGTGATGGTTCAAGGAACAAAATCATGAATTCTACAAAAACGGTATCCATAGCCTCATCCATCGGTGGGAAGAATGTTTGAGTTTGCGAGGTGGCTATGTAGATCTGTACCAAATATCAGCAGGAATAGGTCAGGGCGATTCTTTATTGAACCACCCACGTATGTTGAAAAAAAAAAAAAAAAGGAAAGCGCAAGATTGGGACAAATGGAAAGGGGTTAACTTAATTAAAAGACCTTCCGATTTTGGCAGAGCATTTATTATGATGGTGATGATGATAACTACTTGCTTTGGTCGAGACTCTGGCCTGCGTTACAGACTGAAGAACAGACAAACATCCATCGGATGACGATGACGTCAAATGGACCTACAGCTTAAAGTGGACTCCATGCCCTCTCGGGTATTGAACCTGGGACATCTTGACTAGAAAGTAACAAGCGTCACAACCAGAGACAGCTATTAAGGGTCGAAAATACCACGCCACCAGCAAAGTAATTGAATTGCTCAGACCGACGAGAAAAGGGGAAAAGCAAGACGGTATGAATGGAGAAGACTGAATCTGTCTACGAGAACCTGCCGCAGTCTAAACTAAATTTTGCTTTTGAAGAGAATATTTCTTTCTTGTCTGGTACTTGAGACGTTGTTTTCAGAGTAAAGATGGAAAGAAGTGAAAACACCAAATATTAGAATATTTGAAAGGGAAATCGTGTTGGCTCAGATTTTTTTTTGAACAGAAAAAAAGAGCGAAAGTTATGTCTAGACAAAGAAAGGAGTGCTTGCTTTAAAAACAAATTTGATGAAAGGACATATGTCATCAGTATTATATTTGAATCATAGGTAAATAAATAAAATTGGAAAACGTCACACTACTTACACAAGAGAATTAAAAGAAGTGACATTGCATCGAGAGAAATTGAGAATTAGATAATTTAGAAACATCTTTTTTACGGTCTACTTGCATAAGCTCAGTTTCTTTACATACTATTTTATTTCCCTTCCTTGCATGCTTTTAAACATGAAGTGCATGTAGGTTCAAAAAAAAAAAAAATATATATATATATATATAATGTGTGTGTGTGTGTGTGTGTGTTTCTCTCTATGGAGAGGCCTGTCTTGTCACCGTGTCGATTTCTAATATCTACGAAAAGTTTCTTGCTTTTTAGTACCTTTCTACAAGTGAGCTGAAAAGTAATACTTGTTTGTAAATAAATTTGGAACAAATTGTATATAATATTTTAAACCATAAAATTACAGCATTCAAGAAATACAGTAGACTAGCGGTTAACCGAGTCGATGCGCGCGAGCGATCTCGTACAGCTTCGCAAAACTTCGGACTTGTTCGTTTGACCTTCGCGAAACTTCGGGCTTGCTGATCTCGTTCACCTTGTGTTTGGTTTACAAAATCTGTCGCTTACATGAGGTTTTATAACTCTATGGTCGCTTATCTCACTAGTATAGTTTTAAAAATGTATTGTTTTGTAATGTAGAGGAAACTGTTGTACCATGAAACATATTTTACGTTTCCCATATTATAATTTTAGGGGCATTTATTTATTTTCAATTCCATGTCTGTGCTCTTAAACTGTGATGATTTCTGAATTAAACTGCGCTTCAGTATTTAGCATCTGCTTTCTTTCTTTTATTGTTTTTTTTTTAAATTCTTTAAAAACTTCTAGCAAAGTGATCCATGGTACAAAGGTTAGTGTACCTTGGAACACAGCCTCCTGTATCTTGAAACATGCACACATAATAGGACAAATCAATAAAATAACTCACGAATAAGTATTTTGGGAGATATTTTTATTAATTTCTGTGAAATGTAAAAGTGTGTGATTCTTTATAAAAAAAACTAATGACGTGATAAAAATACTTTTAAGCACTCAAGGAATCAACAGGCCTAATGAATGCCTAGATGTGTGTTTCTTTTTTTTTTTTTTTTTTTTGGTTATGTTTTCTTGGTGTCCTGTGCTCCAAGATGTGTGTTTGTTTCGTGGTACATAAGGCTGTACAAAATCACTAATATGATGGCATACAAATGTTTACACGTAGAATGGAAATTTGTGCCACAGAATAATTTATCTAATTCTCTTGTATACAGTTACTATTACAAATAGTTCCTAATAATAATTCCAAATTCTTCATCCAATATTTCACCGTCATTTTATGTTCCTAGTCAAATTCAGGATGTGCACTTAGAGAAGCATTAATCGTAAAAAGAAATATAATAAAATGAGAGAGCTAGGTCCAAGCTATACGTAGGATGCTGTATTATTTGCAACCCCAAATAATAAACTTTCCTCACGGTGTCACGAACAAGCATTAGCATTGTTGTGATGATTTAGGATATTTTGTAAGGTCTTCTTCGCTTCTCATTTCTCTTAGTATTTGACAGTATTTTTCCTTATTTGCTGGCTCACCTCTGGCAGAAAATGTATCCAAAGCGCTTTTGGCTGATCCCAAAAGATGGTCGCCTTTTTTAAATGTGATTTGACCTTTTTTATGACTGTGGCTCTGTGTGACCTTTATTTCCTTCTTTCTTCAGGTTTGTAATAATGATGCAGCTAAGTTAAAGCATATTTTTTGTAGCCGAGTTCTTTTATGCATTTCATAGAGCATCCAGGCTTAGGGCATCTGCTATGTTTATTACTGTTTTTCGATAACCTCTTATCATTTTTTTTTTTTCACCTTTTCTAAATTGGAAGATGTTGTGACAACTTTTTTGTCTTTCTTCTCTGGGACTGTCAGTATTGTCCAGTTGACTATTTTTTTATTTTGGCAGCCCATCTTCTGATATTGCTTATATTTATTACTTGATCTTTATAAACATTCTTAAATTTTTCATGAATGTTTTATTGCGTTTTCTTCGCGTGATAAAATTAGGGACTTTATTTTCACTCTTCGTTGGAGAGTTGATTTCTTGATCCCTAATTTTCAAGAATGAAACAATACAATAGATATTAGCTATGATTTTGTAGAAGATGAATTGTGCTATAATCATACAGTTTTAGAGTTAACCTTTAATTTACCTTAATAAATATTTACGAACAGACGTTACATTTTAGCCCGCCCTTGTATATAAAATTTGAATTGAATAGTACTAATTACTGTTTAATACATTTTTGAAGGCAGTATGTTTATTTATTGGAAACTTAATTTTATTTGAAGTCACTGTGGAATCATCCTTCGAGATTGGCAACGATAGCAGCATTGTGTGTCGTTTGGCTCGCATATTTCTCAGGAAGTTTCATCAACGGTCATACGTAAAATTCTAACTCACAATTTGGATTTAATATTTTCTGTTTACCGTTACCAACAGACATTTGAAGGATACTGCAGCTAGACAACCACGGTAACGTTCTTCACATAGAAAATGTTTTATCAAAATAATTGCATAAATTGTTCCAGGAAAAAGAAGAAAAATTATAGATATGGATCGAAATTGAACCTGACTTTTCTTTCTTCCTTTCTCCTTTCTTTCTTTTCTTCCTTCCTGTTTTGTTTGTTCCTTTCTCCTTTCTTTCTTTTCTTCCTTCCTTTTTTGTTTGTTCCTTTCTCATTTCTTTCTTTTTCTTCCTTTCTCCTTTCTTTTCTTCCTTCCTTTTTTGTTTCTTCCTTCCTCCTTTCTTTCATTTTCTTTCCTTTCTTTATCTTCCGTCCTTCGTTTCCTCTTTCTTTCCTTTCCTTTGATTATTTTTTCTACGTCTCTTTCTTTTTCTTCCCTCCTTTCTTCTTTTTCCATTTCTTTGTTTCTTCTTCCTTCCTTCTTATCATTTCTCTCCTTTTTTCGTCTATTCTTTTATCTGTCTCTGTCGTCTTGTTTTATTTCTTTTTCTTCCCTCTTTTATTTCTTTTCTTCTTCGATTCTTTCTTTCTTTCTCTATCTCTTCTCTTTTCTTAATTTCTTCCCTCCTTTTATTCTATTTTTTAACAAAAGCAAGCACAGGAGAGGGGAAAAATGGAGGAAACTAAAATTGCCCTGACGAATCTGCCGTTATCATCAGAATACTACAGGGTACCTAAAAAGCAATTGACATAAATTGAAGGTTAGATTGCCCAGACAAAACAATGAAATATCGAATCACGTGTAGTTTCGAAGCTAAAGATTTCCAAATGTTGTGTGGCATTTGCCACGAATGTCGTAATACTTCAAGAGATTATGACGTAAGACATGTTGAGTTAACAAATGACAAACCAAGTTGTATTCAAATGAGAAAATTGATGATTGATGGAAGACAAAGGAGGCGGGTTCCACACGTAAAAATTTTAATGGAATGGAGGACTAAAGTCTTACGTCAGATCCGGCAGGGTCGCCATGGTAACCCGCCATGTTAGAGTCTAAACAAACGGGTTGTTTAGCAGTAGGTTAGTAGTGTTCGATATTCAACAACTCGTTATGATTTTATGCTTTGTGCCAGATTGTCACATAGAGACACGTATTGCTTGTTTTCTGTTTCCAAAGGACTGAAAATAGAAAAGGAAGTGGAAGGAGCCAATTATGTAAGTAAACAAATTTCTCGCAATTATGAATACGTTGATATGATGATGGGGATAATTCATCGTTGATTGATGATTTAAAAAACGTGATGATTATATCTAAAAAGCTTAAACTGAAGTTGCTGATTCGGTTATAGTTAGGACGCACACTCAAAAAAATAAATACGAGTGCTAAAACGAAACCCTTGTACCCTATGTATAACTGCGCAAATTGATATTGTAGGGAAAGTATATAAGGTATAACATAAATCAAGATTTCGAAAGTTAATAGTACCTTTGTATGTGTTTCAAATCATAAATTACCGGGATAAAAATTAGCTACTCACCTCAAACTTATTATGTTTATTGTTCATATACCCTTGCTTGCACTTTCCCTCGTATGTGCATCAAATCTCGGTCATATGTAAGCAAAAGTACATGTTTGGACTCCACAGCATTTTCTACTCTTTCCATCAGTTTCCGTTCGTCACCGAAATAATCAACAGTTGGAAGAACATTAATAGCCATTCCTTCCACAACTGATTTTCTACCTTTCTGCTATCAAATTTATAGTTTCTTTAGACTTGGCCTCCGCCGTTGCTATGGTAACCAACTGGATGTGGCGTCAAGACTTTAGTTCTCCAATGCGTGCTAGACAAGGATAGAAATCTCACTCGAACCTGTATTTTTAATCATCACTTCTGCTTAAACACGTCTATCAGGAACAGCTTTAGTTGTGACCTTCTATCACTATTTCTCGACTATTACGTCATTGGCGACGATGCGACTTCGAAACCATGCATGTTTCAACATATTTGCAAAGGAAATTCTTGTTTCTTGTTTCTCTCTGAGAAACTGTATGACTACCAACCACCACCCTGCATAACTACAATGCATCATCATAAACACATCAAAAGGACGATAATCGCGCTTCCATTGTTGTTGCTATTCACTAAAGCACAATCATGACTACTTTCACAAGCAATCATAATGAACATTATCGAGAAACTCTTCCTTTCGTATTTTAATAATTTCCCTCATACAGTTGTCTGTTTAGTAACATTAAACCTCAAATGTTGCACTTTCTGTAAGAGAATTCATTTCTTGTTTCATCCTCGCCTCATTTATTCGTTTTGGTTATATGTTGCTTCATTTGTGTGAATATTTGTTATAATGAAAGTTTTTTTTCTTTTGCTGGGGGGGGGGGGAGGAGAGAAGGGATACTTACATTAAAGTACAATACCAGTAAACGTGAAAACAAGTTTGAAAAAGACAAAAGGCGGCGATGAATGCATTTTTGCTATTGTGCTCAAATCCCTTTTTCCGATTACATTTAAGATTATTTGAGTGGTAACGCTCACTGCCTTTCTAATCAAAAGGTGCCGGATTCGATACCCGTTTGGGTTACAAATGATGTTGCAGCAGAAGCGTGCAGCAGAAGCGTGCACGCCTCAAAATCAGGAGATCTAGGATCGATTCATTGGGTCAATCATCCTGATGACAGGTTTCTCTGTTCTTCAAAGTAGCTAAATATTGGGAAGGTATCTTTCATAAAGGCCAGTACCTTTCTCTAAATTCTAAACATATAAATCTTCAATAAAATTTTAATTTTATTACTGAAAGATAGCTAAGTGTTGACGTTCAGATAAAACTTCAGTTTATGTAGTGTTCTATAGTGCAAATATTAATTGAATGGGTCAATTTAGAGAAAGGAAACATGTCCAGTACTTGAAATGGAACAGTTCTAGACTACGATATTTTAATGGCGGTATACCTGTGACAAAGAGCTCTCCGTGAAGGTATTTTTAAAATCCTGGGTTTAGGAGATGAGTATAAACATTATCAGCTCTCTGTTCCATCTACAGAAAGTAGGGAATTACACTTCTAAGTATTTATAAACTTCCCGGTGATATGTGCCCCCAGTTAGTCTCTGAAAGACATTATGTTTTAGACAGTCAAACACTTCATTACGTCAACATATGCATGATCTCCATTCAATAAAGACACTATTCAAAGACATGGACGGTGGACTGAAGGTACAGATTCAATTCCTATAATTGAACAGCCTGTCGTATACAGTAAGAAACAGAAGATGATAGAGGAAAAGAGAAGGAAACAGAAGAGGAAAAGTGGAAGTACCCAGATTCGAGTATTTGTAATGTATGTTGAAATGAGAATTTTTAGTGCATAAAAGAAACAAACCATGAATTAGGTATATTACATGGAAATAATAAATCTCTTAACCGACGAGCAAAGAGTTGTAAAAGACACTGACAAAATATGTTATATCATCATCTCTGTTAACATTAAGCTTGATAAGTTTTACAATTCAAAGCTAGTTAACCCAGCGTACATACTTTATTGGATACAGTCGGGACAAATAGCCTTACCGCTACCATTCACTTCCCCCCGAAAACAGTGTGACTGTTTTCAGAGCTGTCTTGTTAGTTCACTGAAACGGTAGAAAATGGAATCGGAGCAATCAAATTAATCAGAAATTATAGGAGACGGAAGCTTCAGGAACAGAACCCGGAACCTGTTAATAGTAAATCTGAGGACTGCAATCACTCTCGTCAGATAACAAATTAAATGAAAGTTTAGCTCAAAACTCCCTCTCTAACCTTACAAATGCACAGCATGTATTTTACAAAGGAAAAAACCAATAATGAAAGTCGTACAAATGAAGTAATAATCTTCCCTTTCACGAGAGATTATGCCTTTTCAACATGAGAATATTAAGTGTACGAATCCCATGCTCATTAATATGAAACGTCAAAATTGGTTCTGCAATGATTCAATGCACTCTCCTTTGTTCGCACTCAATAATAATTTTAATTTCCTCTCGTAATATTGGGAAGAAATAAATTTCTGTGCTTCGCATTTTTTCTGTTACTTTCTGAATTTTACTTTTTATTTATTTTATGGGCTTAACAGATAACTTATGGCCTAAGCCTCTCATGTCTGAGGGATGACGTTTTTTGGCGATCACTCTTCCTTGAGCAGGAATGAGGAAGGTAGTGTTCAGGGCCTTATTTCAGGTATCATCATAATAAATATCTAAATAATAATAATAGCAGCAAAAATAAGCTTGCGAAGAGTGTTAACCGACCTTCCCGTAGCACTCATGTTATTATTACATCTCACTTTCCGTGCTAGCTTATCTCTGCTAAGTTTGTCCATAAATGTAAAGAAAAGAATGTATCTTCTCTCTGGGTAAGCTGGGATTGAACTCAGCACCATATTTGGCAAATGAGCGTAATTAATCACCTATCAGCGAATTCAATAACGATTTCTGAAATGTTCAATGCTGTTTATATAATTGGTCGGAATAGCTCAGTACATCATGTCAGAATAGTGTTTCTTAAGTCCTATAGATACTTAGGACCTTGAGGTCTGAGACAGCAAAATGAAAGCGGGAGTCCTTGCTATTATCTTGTTCGTTTCAAGATATAACTAAATTTAGGCAAAGCTAGACATTATTTTGTGTGAGTTTCCTTTTCTAAAATGAAATATATAAATAAATAAATTGTATACCCATGGAACTAAGGTCCGCTACGTTTCGCCTGCACCATTTTGGGGCAGGCTACGTTTTGGCGCCAGTTCAGTTCGGCGCCAAAGTGAGGAAAACGGAAATTATTAATATACCTTATGACATAGTGATGTACTTTTTACTTTCACTGTCCTCTGACAACAATTATTGATGATCAATGAAGTACTTAATACATTATTTCTTGTACTCTGCTTCTAACCTGCTTCTGACAAAGTTTTGAAGCATTATTTAAGTTGCACGGTCTGAGCCAAAGACGCCTAAACGACTTAAGTGGATGGAACTTGTCTTGTCATGTACAAGGGCGCTAATAAGATATATTGCTTTTCTAATGTAAATGTAAAGTTTTTGTACATTTTTAACGTAAGAACTTTTACTTTTGCTAACCCTAAACAAGAAATGCATAAGATGGGCTAAGTAGTGAATATTTGAAATAAAAAAAAATCGTCAATAAAGTAATTTTTTGGGACTGCTCCTGACAAAGTTTTGAAGCATTATTTAAGTTTTCATGATTTGAGCTAAAGACGCCTAAGGGCCATAAGAGGACAGAATGTTTCTCTCGTGTACAAGGGTGCTAATGAGATGTAGGTTGCATTCGTAATATAAATAGAGGAATTAGTTAAAATGGTAGTTCGTTCATGTTCAAAATATACATTTAGTCAAAAAAAGAGTATTGGGACTGAATTTGACAAAGTTTTGAAGCATTATTAAAGTATCCTCAGTCTAAGCCAAAGATGACTAAAGGCCATAAGAGGACAGGATGTTTCTCTCGTGTACAAAGGTGCAAATGAGATGTAGGTTGCATTCGTAATATAAATAGATAAATTAGTTAAAATGGTAGTTCAACCTCGACTTCGCCGTCTGACTTGAACCTCGACCTCGAACCTTGCTGTTTAAGATGACGTTCTTATCCGTTTGTTTTTTATACATATAAAAAGTGTTCCAAAGGTATGCAGAATGCATTGTAATTAAATATGAAACTTACTTTCTTGAAATATAAAATAATAAATTACGAAATTGCGAGTAGCGCCCCTGAATCCTGCTCCTCTGCTCCTCCCTAGTTACGTCCCTGTTATAGCTCAGCCTGTTTATGTTGTAAATAAAAAAATAAATTCATTTTCAGCCAAAAAAGACACTTCATAATTAAAATAATTGAAAAAAAAATGATTTTCAATGCTTACTAAAGTATAAACGTCTTGTTACATTTCTTCCATGAACATAACCTCTGGATCTGTTCTTCTGTCGCATCTTTTGGACGAAGTTTTTAATACCTCTTTAATACAATAGTTTCCCTGGTGTTATTCTTTGGTAAAGCTCTGGCGCCGAAACGTTACTGTGCCGAAACGGAGACGCCAAAACGGCGGCGCCGAACCGATAGCGCCGAACTGAGCGGGTCCGTGGAACTATGTATTCACCAAATTTCAATGATTTTCATTTACTGAGTCTATCTGTGTTGCTAAAGAACCAGAAGTTTCCAGAGTTTTGAAAAATACCCCAGGCTCCTATTCTTACTCATATGCAATCCAGAATAATGGAACTGTCGTGCAGGGTGGCATAATGAGACAGGATACATTAGGTTTGTATGTGGATTTATCTTAAGTCAGATTCAATTGGACAACCTCAGTCTCTAACCGTCCCTGTTTCGTATTTTCTTCTTCATCTGCTGCTACCTAACTCATTCCTTTCCTCATCTCTCAAATCTTCTTCTTCCTCTTCCACTATTTCCTATAATCTTCCACTGTATCATTCTTCTCTGTAAACGGCCCTTTCTTATGATATGGTCAATCCCATTTATCTTCATTTTGTAGTGGCTCTCATGAGCCTCTTCCTCAATGGTTCAGCCTATGTTCATGTGATTTTCGCCACTCTACTCCACATACACATTTCAAAAGCTTCCACTAACTTTTCCACTTTCTTCCTTATTGGCAACGTCTCTAAACAGTACAAGACGACACTCCATTCAGCTTTTCCTCCCTTGGACTCTCCTCTGCTACAATCCGTCATCTCTCGCATTAGCAATAGTACCATTCAGAGTGATCCCCCCCACAAATAAAAGTTTTGGAATCAGACAGGGTTTCCGCCAGAATTTTCAGATTGAGGGGGTGTAAAGTCAAAATTGGAAGGGTGGAAGTGAAGTTTTGTACGGTGTCTAACGATTTTTCACAACAAAAATTTTAAACTTGGGGGAGTTGTCGACACTTTGGGTGTAAACACCCCCACAGGGGAGGTCTGGCGGAATCACTGAGATAAAATCTATGATCTTCTTTCCTAGTCAAATAAGGAACTCATGCAACGTTAGTAACTGATTGTTCGCAAGAATTTTCGATATTCGACAGACAGATTTTGAGCCTCGTAGAAAATAGTTTGTTCATGTTTTTTTGTTTTTTTTATGGTTTAGAATTATTTATCGGGTTTATGCATCCTCAGTAGGCCATCGCTTTCAATAAAATTCCAACCATGTATACTAAGTTGTCTATACTGATTAGCCCTGAGTTCGAGGTTTTTTTTTGTGTGTGTGTGTGTTAGATTTCAATGACTGTCGGAGTCCCCCAACTCGTGCAAAAGAGTGACTACCAAGTGGAACGGGAATATTTTATATAAGGTTGGGATTTTAATTGAAAAGGTTGAAAAGGTAGCCCACTAAGGAGGGATATGCTTCTACTCTTAGTTATTCGTTATTTAAATGAAACATTTAATCCTGTTTGTGGCATGTTCACCGAAACTAAACCTACATTTCAATTCTTGAAGAATTAATGTTTTCCAAAGATTTTCTTACATCAGTAGATATGTGTACTTATTTTGGCGTCAAGATATTTCAGATAATAATTTACATTGATTATATAATAGAATAAATACCTCTTTTTCTGCTTCTGTGGTCTCTCTACAGATTCAATTGCAAAACACTACAAACGTACACTCCAACGCTACAATTCAGAATGAATAATTCTACCACCCCTTCTGTTAAGTTCATAGCTAATGAAATACAGTACTGTATCAATACATTTGTTCGTTCATTTCAAATGCTTTTGAGATGTATTAGTTTGATGGCCTATATAAAAACTTAAGTGAAGGAGTGATTTCGAAAATTTAAAAAGCAACTTTTAGGTTTCTTTTTGCATTAACTGTACCGCGTGGGGACATCTATACGACACATTAAGAGAAGGTATATTATTTTTATGTTTAATAAGGAAATGGAAAGGAGGAAATTATTATATTATTATAGTGTTGTCTTTGTAACGTCCGCGTGGGTTGGTACAACATAAATGCACAAAAAGAAATATTAAAAATGACTTGATTCCGGCCTGCATCAACTCGTGACCAGGAGTTCATACACTGTGACCTGTGCATCTCAGAAGCTGGAAACAAGCTTTCCATGTTAACCGACTGGAGCCAGAGTCCAACACGGCTGCATAAAACAACTATTTCTTTCCTTTTTCTTTGGATAAAATACAGGCTACGTCCATTTTTTAAGTTACAATATGACTTGGAAAGAATGACTGTATAACTCCAACAACAGCTACGAAAACCTTTAGAAAATCACCTTAATCGTAATTAAGTTTATTCCAAAACAAAAATCAATCAAGTTCAAAAATATTTTATTTTTTTTCAGAATAAACACCTCATACAGCTTTCTTAGTTCTTCCTATGCAGCGTTTATAGAACAAACTAATAGGTTACCTCAGATGTGACATGATTGACTTATCCAAATGTTAGAACAAGGAGATATGCAAAAATTAAAAAAAAAAAAAACTGAATCCGAACGTAACGTCAGTCTGCCATCTTGGTATGCACAGCTAGAATTTGAAAGAGAGGAAAAGACTTAAAATGAAAGTGATCAACTTTAAAAACCGAGATTTTACTCTTTTTTGAGTTTCTTATTTAATAAGTATATGTCTAACCAAATTAGCATTATCAATATTTAAATTATGTGTAAATAGCACTCTCCTAAATTCTGGTTGTGCACACCAAGATGGCAGACTGACTTTGTTACATCTCACATCCTTGAATAAGTCAATGACGTCACTTGTGAGGAAGCCTATTAGTTTGTTCTGTTAACGTTGGTTCGTGTATGACGTAATTTCCGTTGCGTTCCTATGGCGACGACATTACTAAAAATGACCTTGAGATATTTTTTTTAAGGAATGTTTAATACTTTGGTGCAGTGATTCTGCCAGACACTTCCCTATAAGGGGTGACACTCCCCCAAATTATCGATTGCACCATCAACATTAAAATGTTTACGCTCAAAAATCTATGGAAACCCTGCAAAACTTTATTTACACCCTCCCAATTTTGAATTTACACGCCTCCAAACTGAAAATCCTTACAGAATCCTTGCTTAGGTGACATTCTACGACTTATGTAAAGAACTTCAAATGGAGAGTACTTTCTTTATTATTTATACTTACAAAACATTTATCCTTGTTTTGCAGTTTGAAGACAAACTATACCAACACAAACAGCTAGTAGCTTTTATCACAAGAACTCATACTTTGAACGTTTTGGAATAAACCCTTGAATTTTCGTACGAGCTTTGAAGAACTTTGCCAGATCTTAAAGCAATAAAAACAAGGATCTATCATTTTGTTGACATTAACATCAATATTCATATTGTATTCACCGACAGACAACAAAAGTAATATTTTTACGCCTGATGCAAAAACACGACATTGTGTTGTTTTGGTAGGCGTGGCTAGGATCGGAGGAATCAGCCAGCGGCCGTCCTTCGATGTGAAGACGATGCATATCCTACCTGTTAAAATACAAAAGAAAGAGAAAGCTATGTATGGCACATAGGGCAATGTAGGGCAGGCGGGGTTCGCGCACTCTACCCCTTTCACTTCCACGGAACGAACTTCCACATCTTAAAACAATTCCTCTTGAGTCACTGTTTCAAAGAATCGTAACGTTAAACGAAAAGAATCACGGAACTGGAATGAAACATTGTGAACGAATTCGTAACCGAAACTAATGTATATTGTTTCGTATTGAGTAACTTCTGGACAAAAGTGAGTGTCACCACCACCGTCATTACCGCCGCAGTAGACGTTCCAGTCATTACTAAACTGCAAGTTATCTCATGAACCAAGGATATCTAATTTCATCATCAAAACCTTAAGAGGAAGACATGTATTTCTTTTTGTTTTGTTGTAGGCGAGGCGTCAAGCTGTTTGTTTGGGTAAGCAGAAGTGAAATGTGTCAATTGCTACGCAGCAAAGTAAAGAAAGAAAAGAAAAGTAAACTAATCCATTTGTTACCTGCTATTAACGAACGAAGACAACAACCTCCAGATTGTTCTAGAGAGTAAAGATAGATAGGATTTTTTTTTAAAAAAAATGGATGTTCAAACCGTACGTATTGGTAGACTGGGAGCGTCCTCCTGATCGTTGTGTAGTTAGAAGGACCAGCTGATTTCATTCAAATCGAAGTTGTTCCTATTTTCCATTCTGTCACTCTCAGCTACCTCAAAATAAGATCAGGGACACTACTTTCCCCATTATTTCTCCCACGGACGTATCACTTGACGGCTAGTAGCTATGATGATGATGGGTGTGGTCCTCGGAGAGGCAGAGGTATATGACTAGAAAATCCTTGGGCAAGGTAAACCAAAGGCGATTTGCCATTGCCTTTCACGGAATAAGGATGTCGAATTAAGGATAAGGACGTGAACTACTGTTTCAAATGGGCTCCAAATCACTTGTGTCCCCACAGGGTATCGAACCTAGGATATCTTGATTTTATGACTGTGGAAAAAGGCCATGAAGTTTAAAGATTTTTCTCCCTCGGTTATATTATAGACGGGCACAACGTTTTTGCGTGCTAGCAGGAGAGGATCAGAGTAGTGGTACCAGTTCTAGTTTGTTTTACTCTTCCTCAACAGTTTATAGACCCATTCCCATGTAATACTAGCATAGGGAAGTGTATCAGTTTCACGTAAGGTCTTGAAGACCCTACCATTCGCTCCGCAAACAAAACTGTCGACTATAGCTCTGGTCCATGACATAACTAAGGACTATGGAGTATACTCCCTAATCCTTGACATAACTCATAGCCAATTCTCACACCGTAACAGAAAAAAACAAAACAGTTATCTTTCCCATTCGTTGAAATTCCGCAAGATACAGAGGAGTTGAGTCCAAAATCCAGTTACTATTATAATGATAAACTAGTATGGACTTTTCTTTTACGATATATACAGAACTGGTCTCAGCGAGTGGTTGATATTTAATGCAATTTTTTAAAAACTTGTCTGAGTATCGTTACCATGGATACGACAAATGTTTTAACAATTCACTGTGGTTGAAGCCCTAAGGTCGCTTCCCTGCACTTCGAGCTGAAACCGGGTCACTTTTGGTGACGCGGAGACCCGGTCTGAAGCTTGACCTGAACAACCCAATTGACTCGGTCTTGACACGAATGACTCGGGACCCGATCTTGATCAAAATTACCAGGCAGTTAACCATAATCGAATCTTCACCCAATTGACCCGGTGATAATATCTTGAGCTTGATGACCGGTCTTTTTTCTGTAGTTAGAATCAATCCTAATTATAATGTTAGATTCCTTGAGAAGTGAGCTATGTATGGAAATTTCATATTTCAGGGTTTTAAAGGATGTTAATGCTTTTATCGTATTTAATATTTCAAACACAAAACTCTCAGAATACCCTATCCGAGGGAGTATTTGCATTTTTGTTCTCTACGGGGAAATGAGACTTACCATATGTTATTATTATCGTTAGACATTTTTCGGCGTTGTATTTTTTTGTGCTCTGGGGATGAGTAAGACCCCTGTTCCCTTACAGTCGGACACCGCAAAATGAACAGGCGTGCACAGACCCTTGTATTAGGGGGGGGGGACAAATTAATAGTGTTGTTCCTTAATGTATGCAACTAACTTGTAGTCATTCCGTTACTTTTCTATATTGTTTTATTCCCTTTGCCCCAAGGATGTTACTGTGGTGTCAGGGGCGGGCCGAGAACCGACAATCAAAATTTAGTTGAAATTGGGGGAGGGGGAAAGTCAATATCCCGAATTGGTTATACCTTTTAAATTTTAAAAATTAATTTAACTTCCTCATTCCATCAACTTCATTCATTATCATTCATTTGCATTTTTCTTTATCTGCTTTACTCGTAAGAAAATAATCGTCAGAGGTAATAAAATGCAATAAAGAAAAAATAATATTGAATGAAGCAGGGACAAGGCAGATATTTTCATATCTCAACTCCAGTCCTGCAAATGGAGTATAATATAGCAGTAGCTTTAAGTTTTTATAACACGAGACAACTTCTAACAGTATCGAATGTATTAAATTATAGAAACTCATTTACTTACCATGTAAAGGAAAGCCGAATTTTAGCAAAATACATGACACTTCTTGAAGTAAAGCTTTCCGTACACACACACTTTCTCTGTTAGGAATTGGAAGTACCTATATTTACAACTATTGGATAATATGTGCAACACTGTTTGTCCAGTACCGTAAACTTGGGTGTTTTCGGACGCTTTTTTTGGTTTTATGTTATTTCCCAATCTGTGCGAATAACATTTTAATTTTTGATGCACGTAATGAAATTGTATATTCTTAAGTGATAGATTTTTACTATTTTTGATATTCTATATCGTAACTTTGATGTGATATGTACACTTGAGTTGTGTCCGATGTAACCCGGTATAGCGGGGTGTCTTCGGACATAAATTATTTTGAGGGATTATCGTCGTGTTATTGAATGTTATTTTATCATATCCTTCTAATTTTTCCGAAATGTATCTTTTAAATGTGTAATTTCGGACACTTATATGAGTTTTTGAAAAGTATAATTTTATTGTAATAAGTTTATATGAATACAGAACTGATTATTGCGTAATTGAAATAAAACAAATTACAGAAACACATGATATTCAGAAAGAAAAGAATTGAAATAAAACAAATTACACAAAGTTAGGATATTCAGAAAGAAAAGGCAGCTGAGAAAAAATCTTCACACACATCGTCTGTCATTATCACGTTCAATGAAATGTGACTGCTTAAGTTGTGACCAATGAGAATTTTAGTGCCAGTCTGTTTCGATAAGTATGGCAAATCTATAGTGAAAAACCACTCTTCGAAAACGGCAAGATTAAACCATCCACTTCTGTTGCGATTATATCTTGTTCCTGGTGGACCGCTCTCTTTCCAAGTGTCCCAGAGATGCTCAGCCTTGTAGAGGACATAAGGCGGAAGAAGGTGGCCATCGTCGGCAGCAGCCATCTTAACAGAGATGCTGGTTTTAGAGAAATCAATTATCCTCTCGGCATGTTTCACTCCTCCTTTCACTATCACTTTTTTTCTACCGGGATCATCACTGAAATTAGTTTTGTCATAATTAACTGAGTTGCAGGGAGGCAAGCTTACTAAAAGAGGAGCAATGTTTTGGAAGTATTCTTTTACACGCTTTTTGTCACTTCCGCACTAGCGCGCTTCATATTCTCGCTCAACCTCACAGACAGGGTTTTTGAATGCCTTTCTAAAAATGACGAAACCCAGTCCACTCCAGAAATATTATTTTTGAACCGCTTCTCTCTTCGGCCAGCCTTGTCCAAATATCCTTTAAACAGGTGTCTTATGTCCATTGAACTAAAGGGAAATCCTCAGTGAACAGCACTTAAAATCCCTTCTACAAGCATTTGTTCGTCCTCTTTCTTAAGTACAGACCGCCCCCTCCCCCACGATACATTTTGATGCTTGTTATTAACCTTGTTTTCCAGAGCAGATCTTGGTACACCATAACGTTCTGCAGCTTTCCTGTACGACTTCACAGCTCTGATAGCTTTTTCTACGTTTTGAGGATCGTAATTACAACGCAGAGGTGCGCCCAGACACCTTTTGTAGCGACCCATCTCCGTCCGAAATCATACCACGAATGAATATTTTTTTAATAAAATGCATTTACAGCCGGCAGCGATGTTTATTTTTAGCTAATAATTACGTTTCATTACTGAAGACTAAGTTGCACAACAAATGTCGGCCACATCAATGCCTCAAAATATTTCGTTTCAAATGTACACGTGGAAGTTTACTGGGTTAACAATATATCCCGCTTAGGCGCAATATTTCAAAGGTACGTAACTTCCAACGAATTACGACACTGTCAACAATGACGTACCAAAAATGCATTATGAACCTTTAACAATGACATCAAAAAAGATTTAGTTTTCAAAAATAATTTTTAAAAAGTATTTAAGTGCTTTACATTTGAATAGAACATAATGTCCGAAACTACACCGTATGTCCGAAATGACCCACTTTTACGGTACTACATTGAATGTCTGTTGTTTTATGAAAATATCCTATACTACAATGTTAGTCTTCGTTCAGTTGGAACAAGAGTTTTAAATACCTCCACTCTGTCACTAACAGAAACTTGTGCGGCAAGACCTTGTTCAACATAGGGTAACATCGGATAATATCTGATGTTGTGGTTCGCAGTTTAGTTTTCACGTGTGTCATTTTCGATAACACTCTTTCACGCCAACAACTTCTCACCGGAATAACAGGAAATATTTTGAGCACTTTAAATAAAAAAAATCGTGTATGTTACTGTTGCTGCAGTATCAGAATCGCTCATCCACCTCAACCATTCCCAAGGAAGTCGATTTTTATTTACAGAACTGTTTAGAAGACGAACCTCCTGTTGTAGCCGAATTTCGGACACACTGAACTCAGACGAAATGAATAGATTAGGTTTTAACCCCAAAAGCCTGCCCACTGCATTCTCCAGTTTCACTGTCTCCTGACTAAAACGTTCATTTATGCCGCTGATGAGAGAATCGAGGAGACGGTAAAAGATTTGCACTTTGAATTCTTCCTCTTTCGTGTTGAACTGGATTTGATTTTGCAATGTATCATCTAAATGACAAGATACTTTCCTTCTTTTCACTCGTGGGATTTCTATATCAAAATAATGATATATTTCAGTAGCGCTCGCGACACATGGTTTTGAACCATGAGTGATCTTCACGTAAGTTTTGTAACGTGATCTGGTCTCATTTGAGTAAAAAGTTCTATTAGGGTTCCCAGAAATTACATATATTTCTTAAGGCTTTAAGTTGTGTCAAATATTGTCTCTTTAATGAACATGTGAAGCATGGAATGGGCCCACCATACTCTTTCCAAAAGAACTGAAAATAATTTAAGGCGCTGTTGCTGCCCTATCATCTGAACAAAATATATATCCCTACTAGATGAAGTATAAATGCGATTTGTCCCCTACTTCAGTAGAACTCCCAGCTGGGGCCCCTAGAAGTAATAAACATAATAAACATGTTTAATAAGGTTTTAACTTGCGTCAAATATGGGCCCCACAATTTAACTTGCAATAAATGTTGAATAAATGTAATAACTTGAAATAATGAATTTTGTTACGTCCCGAGAAAAATAACCAGAGTGCTACTTGCCATGAAATAACGTTAAAATGTAAACTACATGTATTTTTCTAAGGGGGGGGGGGTAAATATTAATCCTTGCCTCCTCCAGAAAAGGTCCAATTTACGGCGCTGATCTTATCTCCTTGCCTGAAGGAGTCAACTCGCAGACTGCATAAGAAAATGTTGAGGACCTCGTAGTTTGTATTCCTGCCCGGATCTAAACATATTTGATACTTTGATACGAAAATATTAGGAAGACAACTTCTCCTATTTGCTATCAAGTATAAAGCAGAGAGGGCAGTGTGTCATTGTTGGGAGGAAAAGAAACGGAAAGAAAGATAGCAAAATACAATTGAAAATTAGAAATTTTGATCACTATTGCAAAGATCAAAGTATACTTTGATTAGCGATGATCACAGGAAAGGGGGGAGGGGTTTGTGGGTAGCTTTCTTCTTCAAGGCTCACTTTTGTGAAATATACTATTAATTGAGAAATTGATCGAAAAAAGTGCACTACTATATAACTTTTCATACATAAAAAATTCGTTGAAAAGTAATGTTCTGGATTGGTATCCCAACCATTAGGAGACAGCCCCTCTTTGCCTCCACCCCCCGTGCGCACGCCTATGTACAAATGGAAAGAATGTTCAAAAGCAACAGAGATAAAGAAAGAATGAAATCTCTGTTTCGCCCTCCGGCTCAAACCGGGTCCAAAGCATAAACCCGACCCAAAAAGTTACCCGAATGACCCGTGGCCCGTTTCAGCTCTGCTTGCATTAGCTTGTTAAGTTTGGTTGGCTTTGCTTCAAACCTTCGTTATGGTCGAATATGTGTGCGAGAAATAAGTATCGTTACTGCCATATGTGGATGGTAAATATTTTAACATTAAAGCCGTAAAAGCATTTAAACCATACATCGTTATCTCAAGCTGAGCTGGAATCGGAGTAATCATTCCTACGTAATGCTCGAATATGTGTTTTATATTTAAGTCTCGTTAGTTACTACGGAAACAATAAATATTCTAACATTTTATTGTGGTTAGAGCAGTGGTTCCCAACCTTTCTAAATAATCAAAGTGCTCCATGCACACCTTGCGTAAGTTTATGGCATTAGAACCACGGAAAGAAATCAAGTAAAGAATCATATTTTGTTTTTAAAAAAGTGTCTAATTTGACAGATGTATCGTGCATTGGTTTATGTGAAGGTAAAATAAAATCTTGGATAGCATCATTAAGTTTGCACAAGTTAAATTATACCTATTTGGTCATCCGAACTTCAACATCAAACTTTCATTACACTGCGCCCCCTTTCCGTCTTTCGCGCTCCCCAGAGGCGTCGCCCCTGGGAAAACCACTGGGTTATAGCGTTAAGAATATTTCCCTACACCAGTATATCAAGTTTGGCTGAAATCGGAGCAGTCGTCCCTATGTAATTCTCAAATATGTGCTTAATAATTCAGTGTCGTTATTTTGGAGACGGTAAATAATTTACCGTTTTAACATGGGTTCAAATCTTAAGAACTGAAACCCATATAATCATAACGGGTTTGGAGAAAATTGGTCAAACCATTCTCACGTGTTACCATGGAAACGGTAATAATTTAAAAGTTCTGCTGCGGCCAAAATATGGAGATTAGTCCATTGTATCAGTAGCTATACCAATTTTGTAGGGAATCGGTCAAGCCGTTCTTGAGTAATTTCGTGAAAATATGCTTTTCTTGAAATTTCGTTACCATGGAAATCATACAACTTTTCGCGAATTTCAAACCTTATAAGCCTCCTCCAGAACAATCACTACTATTGTCCAAAAATTGGTGATCACTGGTTCAGAAACAGTGTTCGATTTGTTATAAATTACGAAGGGGAGATACTAAACTAGTGGTGGCTGATAAGTTTCAAGATACTACCTGTCTGGGTAGAAATACAAGGATTTTATCCCTGGTTGGGATGATATTAGGAATCAACACCAGGGGATGAAATCCTCACGCACCAGGGAAAATCCCCGGCATCCCCCCCCCACGACAAATCGAACGCTGTTTAGAAACTTCGAAGGAGTATTATTTCAAAACAAATACAAATTGAATGTATAAGAGCTGAGGTTTTACAGTGTTGCCATCCTCGTTTTATTTTTCAGACACCACACAAATTTGTTAGATATTCGGTGGTTCCTGGAGATGATAAATATCACATGTGAAGCATTGAATGCAGTGTTGCCAAACATGAATAATATATACTAGGTGAAAATGTCCAAAATTAACACTTTTAACATTCAACCACGTAACTGTTCACAGTTTACAACTCTGTAATCTTGCTTCACATATTATGTTTATCAATCCCAGGGGGTACCAAATATCGAATAAACCGCCATATCACAATTGGTAAAAATAATAATAGGTTGTCAACACTGGAAACCTAATGACATCACAGTTCAACTTCCAATATCTAGCCTATTGACAGAAACCAATTCCCCAAAACGTAATTTTACTTAAATTAATGACTTGTCGAGACATATTAACATTATTTACCATATTAACAAGTCGATTGGACTCGAAATTGAGCCGACGCCTGTTTCTCGAAAACGAAAAGCATTTCGACCCATGTGGAAAATATTTTTTTTCTTTTTTCCTTGTTTGTATGTAAGTAATCAGCTCCGAAAAATTATCCACATAATTTGGAAACACCCTGTATAACTTCACGTATTCGACATGTGGGATGTGTGGAATTTCACACAATTTCAGTACTTTCAAACGTTACATCATGATAGCGTCAACGTCTCAACGATATCCTGTGCGTTAAGTGAGGCAAATTATTGCGTTATGTGTCGTAGCTATCCTTTCACAAATGTGCCCATCAAGTACTCGTAGAACAGCTACAGGAATCTTCAAGATATTTTCATTTTTGTATTCTTTCGTGGTATAAGTAATGTTCTTTTTGCTAATTTATATATATATTATATATATGCACGCAGGGGCGGATCCAGGCTAAATGTTTGAAGGGAGCGTTCGAGCTCAAAACAAGATAAGAGTGTATCGCAAAAAAAAAGTCAAACAAGTTTGGAGAAGGAAACGCAGCTCTTCTATAGAATTAACTTATTTAAAAATTGGTACTGATGGATTACACATATTATTAATAATAATGTATTTATTTATTTGTCATGTGCTACGAACAGCAATACACCAATATAGCACTAAGTCACAAAACAAATACAAGATATTAAGCTACATAATAATTGTTCAAAATACGTTTCAGCAGAATACAGCCTTTGTCAGATGCCGAACATCTTATGTTGCCTCGTTCTATACAGAGGTATATTAAATGTTCCAGAGGTTCACAATTAAAAATGTTACACCAAAAATCATAGTCATATGAAGAATAAGGTAAGTTAAATTTAAAACACAAAAGTCTAAAAAAAAACACCTCTGAGTTGCTTCAATACTACTTATTACCGTCTTGGTAATGTCATTCCAGACGTTGGAAGCGTAATCAAGTTTACTTTTCACCAGTACCTTGTACAGGGTTAAGAATTTGTCGATCTTGGTAAAATCATACCATTGTATAAAAAAGGAAGCCTATTAATTTCCTGGCTTCATCTAATCGCTTAATAATATGCTCCTGGAAGCTTAATTTAAAATCAAAGTGTACACCAAGATCCTTAATTGCATCAACTTTTGTTATAGTATTACCATATATTTTATAGCTACTGACAAAGAATTGAGTTTTCTACGTGAATCGTATGAACTTAGTTTTCTGAGTATTCATTCTCATACAGTTATTTGTACAACAACGACTAACCCTGTCTAGATCTTTCTGTAACAAGCTATTGTAACATATATTGTTTACTTCTCTAAAGATTTTTAAGTCATCAGCATACAAAAGTATGTTGGAGTCTTTAATCTCCTTTACAATGGCATTAATAAAGATGTTGAATAATAAGGGACCCAATGGAGAATCTTAAGGAATACCGTTTGTAATGGTACAAAGGTTAGATATAACACCATCAAGTTTAACTCTAAAAGTTCTGTTTGTTAAATAACTCTTAAACCACTTTAAGTAAATTGCGGAAAGTCCAACATTGTTTAATTTCCTAAGCAATATATTGTGGTCCACACTATCAAAAGCCTTTGCCAAATCTATGTAAATCGCGTCGCATTGAGACCTGTGAAAAATACACCCTTGTACATAATTCGTTAATTGAGAAAGGGTAGTGACCACAGATTTTCCAGGTATAAAGCCGTGTTGATTTTCATTAATAACGTGCTTAAAATTAAACAGAAGATGAACACACACAATAGATTAAAAAATTCGGGCTATACAATTTAAAATAGTAATAGGTCTATAATTATCTAGTTTCGACTTATCACCTCCCTTGTATATAGGGATGATAAATTCTTGCTTCAACTCATCAGGGTAAACTCCCTGCCCGAAAGATTCATTAAATAAATCGACCAGTACCGGAGCCAAGTAGTTGGCACACGCCTTAATTACATAATTTGGTATCTGATCTACTCCTATAGCTGTATTGTTCTTAATTTTGTTAATTGCCCGAATAACGTCATCGGTCGTGACAGTTGGAATGGTTATACTGTTTACATTGATAACCTCTTGACAGCACTCCGAAGAGGATTTGCGTTGTAAATTGAAATTTCTAGAAAAAAAATCACTAAAATACTGTACAATTAATACTTTGTCGTCTATTAACACACCATTGTAGTCTATGCAACTAACCTTATTTTCAGTTTTTTTCCTACTAAAATTTTTCAAAAAATAATGAGCATTATCATATATACTGTCCTCTAAGTCTTTAAAATATTCTTTTTTGGCTTCAATTAATAATAATAATAATAATAATAATAATAATAATAATAATAATAATAATAATAATAATAATAATAATAATAAGTAGTAGTAGTAGTAGTAGTAGTAGTAGTAGTAGTAGTAGTAGTAGTAGTAGTAGTAGTAGTAGTGGTGGTGGTAGTGGTAGTGGTGTGAATGATAATTCATTTTTAATCAAAACCTTTTAATTCCTATTCATACGCTAGTTTTTATTACTTCCTTCTTTTCCTTGCTATTTTCAATAATTGTACTTGCATGTAAAATGCACGAGTAACCTATGTGAATTACAATTTTTGGAATAACTTAATATTGTAACAAATGCAATACAAACACGCTTGATTAACAAATAAAAGTATATGCAATTACTAATGCTTGATTAGTTCGTACGACAGATTTAGTTGTTATAAACACAAACTAAATAGTCTTGAATAAACAAAGGAAATGCACAAAAGAATTAGTTCCCGTTTCACGACACTTTACAAAAGAAATTCCAGCTTGCGTAGTCGCAAAACAGCGAATTTATCTTCCAGTTTCTGAACATCAATATTGATTTCACGATGGACATACCAAGAGTCCGGGGGAAAACAATGCTAACCCTCATTTGTAAACAAAAACTAGTTGAGTACAGAAATAGAATGGTAACACTCATATCTACTGACCGTGGAAGAAGCTCAAGTTAAAAACAACGAATAGCCGCATAGTGGCCATTTCTTTATGGGAGCATGAGAGACGAATTTTCCGAACGTAAATCATGCTCAGTGTGGGTTACCATTATTTTCCCCCAGAATCCTTCATATATGAGAAGGGCAAGATGAATAAAGGATATTGTTCAGAGCCACAAATTCTGAGTCGGTTTTGAGAATGGAGGGAGAGCACAAAATATCGCATCTTCAAAAGAAAGAACAGAAATGACCACCTGCGTTTTCGAGGGTGGACATTTTCTGAGCAAGAACGCCAAGGCAAGTAATTTATTGCTTCATTTGACTTCTACAAAGTAAAAAAAAAGTACGGCCTACCTATTTTAGATTTTATTTTATATTTATAATACAAAGTTGAAAAAATCAAGAGCTCCAACTCTGCGATGGGTTTTATTTTATTTTTAAAATAAAAAAGTATCCTATTCTGGGGGGAAGGGGCGATCGCACCCCTGGATCCGACTCTGCACATCTTGTACTTGAGTGTAATTGTAATCGTTCTTTCTTTAGTGGCAAGACTCAATTGTTGTACGGTTCCTTCGCAGGACAGTTGATAAATTATGTAACAAACAAAAGATTATATTTTTTATAAAGGAAAACTTCTGTATATTTCATGTTTCCCGGTTTGAATTCCTTTCTCGTGGAAGTGTTTCGGATCAATACAAAATAGCGCTATTCCATGACTTTCATGAAATATTTTAGACATTCCAGTTTTACAAAGCAAGAAGCAAGCCTATTAGTGACACAGGAACAACGAACTGCAGTTATAGACGTCTCTTACATGAACTGGAGTAGAATTTGATTTCGATAATGTCACTGTGACGAGATTAAGGCCGTCTTCAACTAGCACAATTCGCAGGAGATGTCTTGCTGCAACATCTATCAAAATTCAGAAATCTATAAAGACTTTAGTATTGTTGTCAGTTTGATCTTCAGCATTTTCCTAATCACATTGATATGCGTAAGAGGCTGTTCATTATCTAAAGAACATAATGTCTGAACACTACTTCTGCAAAATACTCTCCTACTGCTCTAAATGTAGAAATATAGAATTAAACTTACGTATGTAAATATTGAAGCTACATTAAAACTCACGCTAGAAAAAAAAAAAAAAAAAAAAAACCTGTACGATGTCAGTTGTATTTGAACTTAGAATTCTTACACTTTGGGTGCAAATTCTATTGTTTCAATTGTATTTTAATTGTAATTTATGATATTATATATTCTTTTAAAAATAAATTACATCTGAGCAAATAAATATCCAAAATAATCTAACAAACGAATATCTGAATAATTGTCCGAAAAATCAAACAAACCGATATCCGAATAATTGAATAGATTGATATCTAAATAATCAAATAAACGAATATTCGAATAATCGAACAAACCGATATCCGAATAATCAAACAAACAAACAAGTAATCGATCAAAGCCATATAGAAATAACGTAAACAAACGAATATAGGAATAATCAAACAAATGAATATCTGAATAGTGGAATAAACGCATATTTGAAGAATCGAACGAACACTTTTATGTTCTGAGCAGTTCGATTTTTTGCTTTAGATCTTCATTGGTACTTACCATTTTTTAAAACATATTGTTTCAAGCTTGGAATTTGGACTAATGATTACAATCAATATATTGAGAGCATAAAGTTGAAATTGAACACAATCGAAAGCTCGTATTCTAAAATTGGTTTCAGAATTGACTAATATAATCATGACGATGATTGGTGTTTTGCCTGGAGGGAAGTCTATGACGCAAGGACTTGTACTTAACCTACAGTTTAAAATATAATTCCAAATCACTACGTTCACCGGAAGTTGATCTCTGGACTACATGATAACAAGAGAACCAGCGAAACCGCTCATTCTACAGGAATACAAGCTAATAGAAAACGCACTTAAGTTTTAACCATCTCGCTGTTTGACTGTGGACTTCACCAAAATGGACAAAATTTTAAGGTTTGGGTCTATTTATGTTTTACTAAGCAAATTTTAGAATTTGGATTAATGGTTATTCATCCATTAAATTAATTGTTCCCTAATAATCTAGACTGTAACAACTATATAGAAATTAAAAGTAGGACTGAAATACATAGATCTATGAGGATAGAAGCTCTTTTTTTAAAAAAAATATGAAACGACAGATTTCAGAAGTATTAGGTGTGGCTAGTAGTAAGCTAATATATGTATGCTAAATATAGAAAAATATTTAATAATATCGTGGACTGATAACGTTTCTTATAACGAAATGTTATAAGAACGGGAATTCAGAAAGAAGTTTTAAAAATGATCGAAGAAGGAATCTTTGGGATATCTCATGAGACAGAAAGAATTCAAGTATCTGCAAAGAACAATAGAAAATTAAATCAGTGTAGAGAGAGAAAAAGAAAAGGAGACGAAAAGATTATCTGGCTCGATAATCTGATAGACTGGACGGGAAGGGGACAAAAGAAAAACTGTGATTAGTGTACAGAGAAAAGACAGAAGCTTGGGAAATTATCACCAACATCGTTTCGCCACAAAAAGATTACAATCAATAAATTGAAACTTCAAGTTCCAACAACTTCCGGGTCTCTAGTTTGAACATCGGATGATCAAAAGTAGTCATTACGTTTCTTGTGCTGTGTAGATGTAGACCAGGTCCGCCGCCAGATGCAAACGGTAGGGGGACGTACCGATAATTTACGGGGGTCACGATATATATTATTTTAACCCCTTTTACTCATATATATAGAAGTTTATTTTTACATAGCATAGGAAGAGGGGAAGAAAATTATTAGGAGGTGTCTCCTTTGCTCTTTCTGACCACGGACTAGAAATTCTTTGCAGAAAGTACCATCAGAGAATAGCACTTTTAATGAAAAAAAGAAAAGAAAAATTCCCGTATACTTAATTCACATTTCATCATAATGCTCTACAAAGAAACCCGTCTTCTATCTCGAGATGTCTAAAGAAAGAAAGACCATTTGGAACTTGTTACGAGAGAACCGAATGCACCCAACCTGTTCCGTTTCACAAATCACCGAAAAGAACAGAAATGCAACTGGAACTGAATCAGAAAGGAAGGAAAAAAGTCACCGAAGCATTCCCAGCCGTGGAAGTTCCCTGCACCAAGTGTGAATTTGAATAAACCTCCCCTTCCTCTCCCTTTCCCCTTCACTCTCATCTTCCAATGCGGTGTGTCATAAATGTATGAGTGTATGTGTGTGGAAGAGAAGAAAGGAGAGAGGAATTGGAGAGTTTTTCTACGACTGGCTAAATTGTGTATGTGAAAGGAAGTATATAAGATTCCGAAGATTTCTTTTAGTTGTCAGTTACAACGAAGGTTTTGTGCCTGTGTGTTTTACCTCCAGGAGTTGCTATAGGAAACAACATGATACCACACCGGAGACTGCAGGTGAGGTTCGAAGCGTGGACTATTAAGTTTCTGTTGTGATCTGAGGCGTTAAGCTAACAGTCATCAGGTTTTGAGTTCGATTCACGGCTGGGGTATTGAATGTCTACGAATTTTAAAGCTTAGCAGCTTATGGAACCGGGACGGACCCCCAAGTTATTTGCTACTAAAATGTCCCAAACGAACAAAGTTTATCAACTTGTCTTCAGTTAGTTCTGACGCCGGGAACGAATATGGGAAACCATTTTAATATTTAAAAAAAAAAATTTCTCTATTTAGTTTCCTCTTCTATTTCGTTTTCTTGTATGTATATTCTTGTTCCATATTTGTAGGGAACTTTTTGTTTATAAGCATAATTTTGTTCCAAAGAAGTTGTTGCAAAAACACACACAAAAAACAACAACTGAGGAGCATATTCTTGTTCCATAAATGCTTTATGCAAAGAAATCCCTTGTTAGAAACCAAAACATTACCTGCATTCTTATAATTCTGACAAAATGAGAACCTGCCATTGTCTCAGAGGAATCGAGCTTGTCTCGTAATAGGGAGATCGCCGGACCGAATTAATGGACGGACTACGGTAGCTGATTTTCTTCCCAGAGTACCCACGACAGTTCCGTCATTGTATCTTCCACTAAGGCCAGAATTTAACCGATTTATATTCACAGCCTTTAGGTGTCTATATGGCTCAGCCGAAATTAAGGTCTAAGAAATTTCTTATTCAAATTACAGTGCAACTTTATTGAGAGGAAGGTCTCCTGTAAAAGCTATGAAAATTATGTTTGACCTTAATAATATTGAGAAACAAAATCATGTGAGCTTGGCTCAATGGCTATGAAAATCGTGACTAACACTGCACAGTTTATTTGCATCTTCAGTTAAGTTTTGCTACTAAAAATCAATTCACAATATAACTTAAGATAATATTTAAAACGATTTAGTAACTAAGTAACTTTGTATATATGCCTAAAAGTCATATAAATTCAATTCAATCCGTCTTATTTTATAGATGATTAAGCTTTGAGGTAGTTATGCATCCAAGATGTGGGTTCTGGGTGTTTGGACCCTAACGCTTCGAAATTATTGTTTATTTGCCTTCACGTATAGTCCTCTCGCTAGTGCCGTGAAAAAAGGAATTGGGAAGGTGGCAGCCAGGGTCTACATTCTAGGTAGTATTAGGATTCTTCTAGTGAGGAAACCCCACTCAGGATGGCCGACATGAGCGAAACTCGAACCTGCACCGCCTCCCTCAGTGCTTATCGGAAATAAGTGAATATAACCACTAGACTACGGGGGATGGAGCTATGGGCTCGCCCAAAAGCCCTGAAACTTTTCCGAAAATTTCTAGATACGTCCCTGCTTTGAGGCCTCGAAGCTGTAAAGCGAATAATAACTTTTATATTTTGTAATTTACGTTTCTCTATTGTTTTAGTTCTGAAGCCTAAGTAAATCATTCTCAGCTGTCATTAACATTAATGCTCTGTCGCAGCTGGCAGGTCCTTCAAGACATTTTAAGCCCTCTTCATTTAGATCAAACTTGCACCTTCTCTTTTGTCTCTGCTCAAGGAGTTGGCTTCTTCTGTCTCTACCTCTTTTTTTCCTTAACCATACTTTCAATTTCATCCCTCGTCAGTATACAATCTCTACGCAACCAATGTCCTAACAGCTTCTTTTTTCTTCTCTATTGTTTCTATTCTAGTATTATCCGTCTCTCATCTACTTTCTTGCTCTTCATGTATTTTGTTTTCTCTATGTTTACCTGTAGACCTATCTCATCGCACGCTTCTCCTAAAACATCGGTGTTACGTTGTAGTGCATCTATATCGTCCCCTATTAAATCTACACCATCCGCGTACACGAACAGTTGATCATTCAATGATAGTCCCTTTTTGTTCTCTTTTATTTTTTAAAATCGCATATTCTAAAGCAAAGTTAAACAGTAGAGTACGAACAACTTACCTTATTTTTATATGTATCGTAGGAAAGAACCACTACAATATATCAGCTGAATATTATTTGTATTAAATAACAAGATTTACATGTAAATTAATACAAGTAAATTGAAGCTTTATTTGGCATGTTCTACATTGTAAAGAAAAAGTTCAATCAGTGCGTAAAACATTGTAATAAAGGGTGTTTATAAAATCACTAATAGATTTGAAAAATAACAGAGGTAGGAGAAATTGATTACTGAAATTCTTTTGTATATATATATATAATAAATCACAGCCATATTCAATCCACTAGTGGATGAGGCCTCTCCCCGAAGGGAGGAGTTGGTCTACTGCTCCCACGCTGACCAGACGGGTTGGGAGAGGAGAGCCGAAGCTCTCACTGTGATTGCCACTGTATTTTATTCACAGCAGCTCCCCAATTGTCCTCACGATGCTGGGTCAACACCGAAATTTTTTGAGCCCCCACCGGGAATCGAACCCGGGACTGCTCGCATTGAAGTCGAGCGCGCTACCGACTAGGCTACGCAGGAGCTCGTATATATATATATATAAGCCAAGGAAGAATGTATAATGTATATCCAAGAAAACACGAACAAGTTATAGATAAATTCAATCATAATTTGATTTTGAATCATAAGGTAATCTGTAATTGTTTTATGCAAACTTCAGTTTTTAACAAAATATTCCAGACAAAAGAAAGTTCAGTGTTGGTTAAATCAGGAGATGAAGGTGGCCATGGTCTTGAGTCTCCAAGACCTCTTCATATATTTGCTAAATTCACATAGAATTTAGGTATTCTTGAAAAAACAACTGTAGTATTATGATCTGTGGTTGCAGTTTCGATAATACTATCATAAAAATTTGAGGTTCTCCCCATGTTGTGCTTTCTCTTTAGTCTTAGCGTAAGATTTATCTTTCTTAGTACTGTAAAGGAGTTCGATTCGTCTTCTTCCTCTTCCGCGATTGCATTCTTTTGCCTTTTTCTGTGCAGCCAATGCCCTAAAGTTTCTTTTCTCTGCTTTATTGTTTCCAGTATCGTACGTCTCTCGTTTACTTTCTTCAACATTTCATCTTTACGCATCTTCTGTGTGCGATTTTTTTTCATTCTTCTTCAAGTCCTCATTTTAAAGGCTTTCAATTTTCTTTTATTACTCTTTTGTAGAGTTTACGTTTCGACTCCATGTAACACAATACTCCAAACAAGATATTTAATCAATCTTTTCTTCCTCAACTCTTTTGTTCTTTGACCCACAAGAAGAGATTCTTCTTGGTAAATTTCGCCTTTATTTCTTTTCCACACTTTTTCCAATTTTGATGTTTCTTGTGATTCCAATTATCATTCTTTTCGTTTTCTTTGTTTATTTTCATTCCATGTTCTTTTCAGCTTATTTGTAGTTGTTTTAACGCCTCGTTAAATGATGCTTTGTTTTTCGCAACAAGAGCCATATCATCTACAAATCTAATGCGTTTGACTTGTCTTCTCCCAGTCGTAGCTCTTGCTCCGGTTTTGAAAACAACTTTACAACTTCTTCTGGATATATATTAAATGAAGTGGACGACCAACAACAACCCTGCTTCACTCCTCGACCAACTGTCGTTCGTTTTGTTAAATCATCGACTACTTTCACCCTTACAAAGCTAAAAATCCGTCTGCCTGTTCGCTATTCAGATCTGCAACATAGGACTTATCTGTACCAAATCTAGCATTTATTCTTAATTTTAACAAAGTCGGGTCCCAAAATTTTGGTCCGGAGGAATATTTTCGACGCCCCCCTTCCTCTCCAAAAAGCAGTCATTTTAAAACCTTAAGAGACATATCCTTTCTCCCTATGCCACCGACGTGGCAGCTATGTTATTCGGATTGCACATAAAAAAGGAAAGAAGACTAAATTAAAGTGCTGTCCAACGTTTATTGAACTTGCTATAGGTCGCATCAAACGTGACGTCATTGACTTATCTAAGGATGTTAAAATGAGAGGATAGGCCAAAATGAAAACAACTGAATCCGAACGTAAGAATATCAAGCTGCCATCTTGGTATGCACATCCAGGATTTATGAGAGTGTCCTTTATACATAATCTAAATATTAACATGCTAATATGGTTAAATGTATACTATTAATTAAGAAACAAAACAGTATAAAAGAGTAAAACCTCGGTTTTACAAGCTGATCACTCATTTTAAGCCTTTCCTACTCTTAAATTCTAGCCGAATATACCAAGATGGCAGACGGATGTTGTTACGTTCGGATTTAGCGTTTTTCAAGTTTGGTCTATTCTCTGATTCTAATATCCTTGGATAAGTCAATGACGTCACGTCTGATTAAACCTAAAGTTGATTTATAAAAAATGTTGGGAGCTTTCAACCATTCTGCAACTTGATAAAATGATGAGAAGAGGTTGAAGAAAATAAGGAATATAATGAATGCAATTTGACATTATCATTTTAAAAATACGCCATAACATTATAAAGATTTTGTATTTGTGTCGTATTCGCATTAAATCCCTTTTGTCGATGTCAATTTCAGAGAAACAAAAACGGAGAAATCCCTTCATTTCAGTCTTTTTCTCAGTTTAAAAACGAAGACGAATGTCGTTCGCTTACGGAATAATATTATCTGTTTACCCAGGGAAGCATAGCATAAAGAAAGCAGATTTATTTTATGAGTGTTAACATGCATTAAAATTACCGCCATAAAAGTTATCTCTCTTTTTTTAAAAAAAAGTTATATCTGTACATCGTTTCCGCAACTACTTATTTTTTATTATTTTGAAAGTGAGAAATAATTTTCTTAATTTATATATTGATAATTAAATTATCAAGATTAAATTAATTATTTGCTAAAATATGTTAATTTCTTTTGCAATAAAAGCAGCCGTCTTCTTTATGATATCATTTTGCAGTATGCTCAGCAGAGAAATAAACCTCATGCTACTTTCATATTGTAGTCTTCTGGACTCGAACCAACAATAATTTGTTAGCAGACTGCTACATCTCTTTTGTATATGCAAGGTCATGAATACTGCTTAGAAACAATTGAAAAAAAAAAATAGAAGTGACGTTAGTGTAAAGAAAGTGGCTGTTTTCAATAAAGAATCTGATACGCATGACATACCTCACTTTTACGGGCACTTAAAGAGACTTGTCTGTGTCGGATGCACTTGCATAGAAAGTTCATCAGGTCATTGTAATTATGATATAAATTGGTTTACCAATCGGAAGCAGAAAGAACTATCAGTCATGGTAACTTTCATTCCATTACGCCATTTCACCAGAAAAGCCTTGAAAGAAAGTGAAAGAAATGCAGTGATAAAAAAAAAGTAATCGTAAAGCACCGCATTAAAATGCCTTTTTTTTGTTTCGTTTTCTTTCAAAAAAATATCAAAAGTCATCTTCCAGTTGGTATATCTAGACTATAAATTCTTTTCACTATGGTTAAGAAAGGGAAACGAGTGACCTTCCTCTTTTTTTTTACTTAAGAAAATGTTTGAGACATCTGTGCTTCAATATGGTCATGAACGGGAGAAACTTGTTTCTGTCAATAAAAAGAATTTTCACCAAAACAAGTAGCAGAACACTTTCCTTTTTTTTTTCTTTACAAATTAATGATAATAAAACGAAAAAATGTTTACGTTACTTGATCTTACTAGAAATGAAAGTTGATAAATAACAACACCAAAGAAACAAATTGATATAATTGACTCCAGAATCTACTACACACACATACTCACAAAGTCAAGAATATGTTTAAATGAATGTAGAACAGAGTAAATGAGAAGAAATGACATTGTAGGATACCAAGCACAGTGCGAAAAAAAAAACAACGTGTATTTCTGAGTGAAGATGTATTGTACACTTATTTTTCTAATATACCTAGCTTTTGCAGTCATTAGCATTGTTTTAGTAATTTGTGTTGATTAACAAAACTGACAGAAATTATAAAAACGGGAACTCATTAAACTGTCTGTCTCCATTCACATTCCATTTACTGTTGTTGCATTGTTGATTAAACAATGGTGTAGATCTAAATAAAATGAATTTCATTTATTTATAGATTTAATATATTATTTTGTCAAATTGCATATCACTGAAGCCATGAATGCACCTTTTTTTTTTAAACATGTTGCTGCATGTGTATTTCAAGCTTGCAGTTAATCAACGAGTTTCTAAGGACGAGAAATTTACAATTTCTGTTAAAGTGCGCTTTGAAACACTTCATTCAATAAACCTCCGCAGGAATAGAACCCGAGTCCACGCGCACAGAAAACAAGTAGAGAAAAACTTTCGAACAAACTCGATTAATAATAATTGTAGTCAGGATCTCATTTTAAAATAGATATAATTTTGTGTTATATTTATTATTATTATAATTATTTTAAATGTTGTTCAGTAGAAGTGTTTTCTTGACTAATGTTACATAAAGAAAAAGTGATATACATGATAGAACACACACCAGTATAATGGAGTATTGATTTTATGTACTAATCTCATACACATAATATGTTTGATTGATACGTATAAATAATCATGCCATTTCTTCAAAAGTGAGCTTATCTTTGAGCTCCCTCTTTACAGTGGATGCCTCTGGGGTCCAGGGTATATTAAAAGTTCAAAAGGCACGTGTACGCCTTCAATGATGGAAATCCAGTAAGGAAACTAAACATTTGGAGTGGCCAAACAGTATTCTGGGGGCAATATCCCTTAGCTTCAAAAGTCATTTACCTCATTCGTTAAAATAATGGAAGATAATAGTTCAATACGTCAGAGACCCCGCTTTAAGTTTCGGTTTATTGTTATATTTAAAAAAAAAAAATCCGGTGTTTGCTTTTATATTATAAAATTTCGGTTGTTGTTCAGAAACCTAGTTTTCGTTTGATTTTTGCATAAAACCCCGAATTTCGAGCCTAGACCCCCACTCTAAGTACGTCCCTGACGAGAAGTGCACTTTTATTTACAGTGTGGTTACAGTCTTTTTAAAATTAAAAATAAAACGTAAATCTTTTTTTTTTTGTAGTTTTTTCAAAAGACAAAAAAAACAAACAAAAAAAAAACGAAAAGACGAAACCAAGATATTGAACGAAAACAAAATCGGACTTCTTTTTTTTAAAAAAAGTGGGGGGCATTTTTATGGTTTCCGATCTTTGTAATGAAAAACCAAAAAGTAATATTTTTCAGTTACGGCAGTGAATTATGTTTACAGTACAGAAATTTGCGAGAACTAGAGTAGATTCTCGAGACCAGTCCCTGTATAAACCACTACCGTACTGATATTTTATCAAAGATTTGTCTATTGCAAGCTTGCCATTGTTAAATATTTCAGTTACGGAAGTAACAAGAAATGATGAACAAACCTTCCATTGCAATAAATTATAGATTTAGAGAAATCACTATTTCTTACAATTGTATGCACTAAAACACAATTAGAAATAACATGTTGCTCCATACGGAAGTTGAATTGCTTTAAGAAAAAGAAAAAAAAGATTATTGCGGAAATAAGATATTTGGAAATCAGTAATTCTCGTTTTCTTAATGTGGACATCAACATAAACCTATTCTGGACTATACTGTAAAGAAAATTTCTAATGACTCGAACAGAACAATGATAATGTGGGAAAAGTACAAATAAAATGCAAGCTCGTGAGTGCATTTCGTACACCATTACTGAAAGAGAATTGGTAGATTAATTTTAATATTTCCTTGCACTTTTCCATTCAACACAAATCCTTTCTCTTCTTGAGAAAATACCTAACAAGTGAAAGGACAAATTATTACTTAAAAACAAGATAAAGTACATTGAAAATGCTTATTTTTGAGCGTGAAAAAGTGTAAGTGAATGTATAACATATAGTTTGAGTCTCGCCGCAGAGCGGTAGTGGTTATGGTGGCGGACTTGGAAACGGCACTGCGAAGGTAAGCAGGTTCGAGTTCTGCTACCGGTCATACAGAGTGCAATTTTCCGAAGGTGTCTTTAATGTTATCATGCACATGTCACTATGGTACCCACAGGCACGTATATCCCAAGAATATGCTATTTAGGCCCATATACTAGTATAGACCTACATCCCAGCAACATGTGCAATATTGGATATGTGGAAATGATTTGAAGGAATATTGAGGATATTATTTAACTTTCCTTATATTTTTAATACATTTCTCACATGGAATTCGATTGTCAATTTTTCCTACATTGTTATTTTGATTGTATTCGTAATTCTTTATGTTTCTATTCGTCCATCATCGTTTTTATTTCACCTACGCAGTGAAATTACTATCCTGCTTTAATGATATTCTACAAGAAATGCTGAGTGCATTAGCGTAAATATAAAAGTATACGTTATTTTCTGACAAGTGTCAGTTTTATCTTTCTTTATCCATGTTCAGAGCACACCGCCATTGGCTAACGTATTTGCATTTTGATTTGGGATTATAATTGGCGAAAGTGCCTCAATCGGTAAGATATCAGAATTGAAGCTGAGCGACCCGTGTTCGATGCCTGCTCACTACCAGAGCGTGCTGAAACGTACAATATATTTTGAAAAGATTGTGCAATATTATAAAGCAATTTTGTTCCACATTTGCCAAGTAGTAACCAGGAAACTTGATGCATACTTTCATATTTGTTATGGCAAACTTTGCTGCACAATTATTAATTTGTTGTCGCAAAATTTGAAAGTGTGCTTGGAAGTTTCTTTGCTATCTACCGGTAAGTAGGATATCCTTCAGAAATGTCCCTGAGATATGATCATGGCGGACATTTAGATATATCACCATCATACCCTACGCATATTTAAGAGGATAAATGTGAATATTCCTACACCAAAATCTGACGGGCCAAGGCCATAGGTGGCTGCCAGGACCAAAAATGAGACAAAAGATGCCAAGATTAAAATAAGTCCTTATAAAAGCTAGGACAATCTTCAACTAACACAAACCTGAAGCAATCGTAATCTCTATATCCATAATAATAATAATAAAACTTAAAAAAAAAAAAAAAAAAAAAAAACTGATGTGATCTATAGTGAACAAACCGTAACTAATGCCATTGAATAACAAGAGTGCACTTTTGCTTCTATGAAAAAGTCAAGGAAGCATAAAAATCATGAATAGAAACATTCTTACATCGAGCACTGAACAAGCGGAAGTGTTTATTTACATACCGCTAACAAAGAAGAGAATATAATTTGTCCACAAAAGCCCTTTGTTTTGTTTTGTTTACTTTCACTCTTGTACATAACAGTTTTGTGCTAAAGAAAGGGGAGAAGAAAGTAAAGATGAAAAATTGAGCGAAGAAATAATCTACGGAAAACGGTGAAAAAAAGAGCCGCACAGCAATAGCAAGCGTAAAAAGCTGACTTGAAACTGAAAATTTAATTCATACTAGATTAGACTAGACGTGTACAATCGAGGTTAAATGTTTGCTCTGGGGTCTAACTTTTGACACTAGCCGATCAATCCACTATCGTTACGTAGAGCTCGCTGCTCATGGACTCCTAAGCTAGGTTTCGCCCCCAGGGCCCAGACTCCACCTTGATCAACTTTAATTAAGAATTGAATGAATCGTCAGCTAACGAATTTAATGTTTCAAAGGTCCTCAAGTTACTTAATAATGATTGGTAAAACCCATCAATAGTGTCGGGACGGGCGTAAGCCATAGTGCTGTTACCGCCCATACAATTCATTTTATCTTATCCATCAATAGTATATTAAAAAAGTACGGATCTATAATTTCCTTTCACAAAAACGAAGATTTCTTTTAATATTACTGAAATTAAAATTGCTGCCTACTTGTGCTTTCGTACCATAGGTTATACAACTGTGGGAGATTCGATTAATCTTCACAGAAAATTGATACTACAAAGTAAAAAAACTGAAATTAAAGTATTCAACTGAAATAAAAATTTACTTAACAAGATAACCTGTATTATGAACCAAGAAATCAAGTTCTTGGGGGGGGGGGGGAGGCATAAAGCATATCGCAAGATAAGCTGTCAACTTGCACTGGTAATTTCTGAAATTATTATTCCACGTTGAGAGAAAGAAGTCAATAAGAACATGGATCTTTCACTGGTAAATATTCTACAAGCAATCGATTTAATGTCAGATGCAATTACGTGCTTCGTGACACTGAAAGAGGAATGCTCGATTGGCAAACAGTTAACAATCTTTCTTCTTCTTCTTCGTCAAGGTGGATCTGCTCGCTCACCCATTTCCGAAAGAATGTTTTCAGCATGTTATACACGTTCAATGTTATACATTAGAAGGTTTGTCACTCCGACAGTTAATTTATTAGAATAAAGTTTAGTTTTGTCATCCTAATAAGAAGATATAACGTTTATTGTAATTTTGGCGAGGAATATGAGAATATACCTGGAAATATTCTATTATTAATATTATTACTATTATTTTCAGAAAGAATCATTATAGAATTTAATAAAATAACAGTGAAACAAAGCGTTATGCTTATCATATATTATAAATAGAAATCGTTTGCTTAATGCTTCTTCTTCTTCTTTACAGGTTTTAGCAGCATTGTTGCTAGTTCCTTTGGTAATAGTGCCCGCTGAAAAGGTCAAAGATGAAACAAAATCGAAAGGAATAGAACAGGAACGTCCAAAGAGAGACGGTGCTTCAGGTAAGACATTTTAGTCAAATTTCTTTCACTTCCTTGACAAAAAATGGCGCGGAGAAACCACATGGCAGTAAAGGCTATTTGCAGAACGGGATAATCCATAAAGCTAAGTGGCTATCCAAATGGCGCCTAGAGCGAACGAAGGTCCGTACAACACGTCCCCACCATAATCACAATATACAGGGTATCCCCGAAATAATGGTGCAAAGTTCGGGAGGTGTTTTATATCAAAAGAAGAAAACAAGGTTCCGTTAGAGAAATTCAAAACTATATATAGTTTTGGAGACAGGCGCTCAAAATAAAGGCGGCATTGTCACAAATGACGTCATAACTCGGGAAATAATGACGTAGGTGATGCCAGCTTACCAAATAACACTCGAAGTAGTCCCCGATCTGTTAAAGCAATGTTTTTGATTGAGGAAGTGCCGATAGACAGGTTACGCAACCTAAGAATTTCATTGTCAAGTAATTAAGTGGACAAGCACAGAAACCCCCTCTAAGCTATACTCGACAGACATGTACATAACTTAAATAGATGTAGGCTATTGGGTACTACTTCGAGTGTGATTTGCTAATTCAACACTGCTTAGGCCTACCCCATTACTTGTCGAGATATGACGTCATTTGTGACGATGCCACCATAACTTTCAGCGCCTGTAGCTCCGAATCTAATAAGATTTTGAAATTTCTTTCAAGGAACTTTTTTTTCTTGGATTAATGCAAATAATCACCTCGAAGTTTGCACCATTGTTTCAGGGACACCCTGTACAGCTTACTTAACCGTAACAGTATCCTGCCACGAACCAAATAAAAAAAAAGCTACTTTTAACTTAATTTCTTTTCAGAATATTTCGAGTAGGGATAAAAAAAAAAGAAGCCAAGAGTAATTATGAGGCTCACTTCGATCCTATTACTTGTCAGTCAAGTAAAAGTAAATAACCGAAGGAAAAAAAGTGGCGGGTTAAATAGAGAAAGGAAGACTCGTATTCTAATAAACAAGTTTTTCATCTCGACATCCTACTTGTTACGGCTACGAATGCGGCGAGGAAGAACATATCGAATTTTTTTTTTTTCACCCACAACGCTGAGCATATATACAGTACCTATTTTGTGTCATTTGGAAAGTTAATAAAATAACTTGTTCACGGATGGATCATGGATTTAAAAAAAGCTTGTCATTCATCCCATATTGAGAACAATAAACGTTATACGGAAAATATAACTCATAACATCGGCCATAACTTCCGAGATGGTCTTTGAAAATCAACGTGTTCAATTGCTCCCCACACCTCTCACCCTTTACCTCGCCCAGTCTTTCTCTGCTAAAGACTATGATTCTTCTTCCACTTTCTTTATGTACTTTCTATTTAGAGAAATTGTTACAGAAGTACACATGTCATACATAGTGTCGAATGTGGAGTAACGCGAAAGTAGCTCTATGGATGATGTTTGTAAAGTAGCACTTCCCGATAGTTGTGCCTGTTAAAAAAAAAAAGAACAATACGATTTGAAAATATAAGGGCTGATTTTCATGAAAGCTTGCGATTTGCGTATTTCAAATCGCAAGCGTGTTTGAAAATCGGGTTCCTGGCTCCAACCCTCCCATTTTTAACATTTTTCAAAATATTTCAAAAACTAAAATAATTATCAAAAATGTAAATTCATAGCGCACTATAACTTACGAATTACTATGGAATGCAATGGACAGCGATCTCGAGATTGTGTCCATTGACGAGTGATACGTTTTGAAAAATAATGACGTCATTATTTAATTGAAGTCTGAGCACTCATCAATCGACAAGATTTCGAGATCGCTGTCCATTGCATTTCATAGTAATTTGTTAGTTCTAGTGGGCTATGAATTTATATTTTTGATAGTACTCTTAGTTTTTGCAATATTTTGGAAAATGTTAAAAATTGGGGCACTGGAGCGAGGAGCCCATTTAAGTAAGGCAAACTGCAAAATAAAAAGCCCAAATAACATTTAGTTCTTCGAACGGCCTTGCAGATAAATAGTCAGGAAACTCAAGAATTTTGACCAAGATTTTGATTAGAACACTTTAGAAATATTTTAAAAGATTAGTTTCTGATATATATTTTGTCCTGAAGGTTCGATCATCGAGCTCTGCTTAACGATACTGCTGTGATCGGCTAGTGTGGAAAGTTAGCTGCCAGAACATCCAGTTTAAACCGATATGGACCAAATTTTCAGTTCTGTTTTTTGCGCTTGTTATTGCTGTGAGGCCGTTCGTTTATTTGTCTTAACCCTTTATGTACATACCGGACTGTGCATGCATGCTGTATTTACGATTTTCCTCTCTCTGGCTTCCTATATTCATTATTTTTTTTAATGGCATTGATCAGTCCAGTATTGCATTTACATACAGGTCAATGGATTCAACTAATATAAAATTTATGCAAATTTTCATAAAGTAGTTTCATAAAGTTTAAAAAAATATAATGCAGTATTGTCAGTTCAATCACATGAACAAACCCAGGTTAGCTATAGTACTTATGGATTATATATATAATATATATATATATTGGTTAACTTTTTAATAAACAGTCTAGTTTTCACCCATTTTTATGCTGAACCGATGCGATTATATTTGAAGAGTCCACAGAAGAACATGCTCAGTCACTTTTTCGATACTTTGCTTTTCACTGCCATCTGTAGCTCATACTATACGGTATTACTCTCTAGATCAGTGATGATCAACCTTGTTTTCTCCATGGGTCACATTAAAATTTAATACGATCTTCGCGGGAATAGCATACAAATCGTATGCGTCGTTTAATTGCACATTTTAAACGTTAAAATTGCAAACGTAAAAAAAAGAAGAAAAAGAAAAGAAAACACCTTCACACATACAGGCAATTAATGTTTGTAAAAAAAAAACAAGAGGCCAAAATCAAAGAATTAAAATAGTCTTGTTTGGTACTTACAATTTTTAGCATAATTTTATGTTATTAGTATGGGTTACATTCTGTCTTTTCCCAGTTAAGAAAAGTTAATCTCATGAACCGTTATAGATTAAGGAGGAGAAATAAAATAAAACCTTCTTTCGACATGTTTATATGATAAACAAATGCAACACATGTGGCGGGCCGGAAAGGCAAAAGCTGCGGGATGTAGGTTGGGCATTACTGCTCTAGATGATGCAAAAATGAAAGAACGTGCAAAGTCACTGGATACAAGAAGGGGGGGGGAAGCCTACAGGGAAATCCCGTAGATGTTCGAAACATTAAATATGCTCTTCTGAATAATTTAGGAAAAACTACTTAGTATGTTTTTGTTTTTTTCATTAACCCTTACTTTGGATATTATTTGCAAATACGGTAAATTTAAAGTTCAAATACTTAACTCATTTCAACAAAATTAACTCAATATCTATGATTGGACATAGGCAGTGCATTTCAGTCATAAATATGGCCTTTTACCTATTTAACAATCTTCACATTAGATTTCCACCTCACCTGTTATCCAAGAACTTTTTTTCCTTATATGTATGAGAATCTTGGCAAATACAATCTTGCTGTGTAATCTTCTTCCTCTTTATATATTTAAAAGATAGTCTCTACCTACTTATTATTTACTTCACAAGAAAGGTAGTCAAATATTTCTTCTCATAGATTAAATTTAATAACTATCATGGTAGATTTAGTTGTCTCGGAGTAGTATATAAATTCCAGCCCAGAAACTTGGTACAATGATAATGCTGGAACTGCTAATGATTTCACATACGAACGAAAACACTAGAATATGATAACTGTAAATCTCTCTTATACAATTCAATGCTTATTTTTAAAAATATAATGTTCTTCTTGTATAAACACAGCATCTGTTTATAATTCATATTAATTAAAATACATATTTCTAAAAATCATATTCATATTCATCAAAATTAGCATTGCCATAACCCAAATTTAAATAACAGGGTCTATCTACATTTAAATTAGTTGTTAAAGAGCAAAGGTATTATAGGTAGATGTAATACTCGTATAGGAAAATGTGGCGTGACGATCGATTTCAAAACAATCTAATCTTTTATTTCGAATCACCACACTCTTGTAGAATTTCATTGGTTTTTATTCAAGACATAAACCGTCTGTACATCTTTAACGGATTCATATGACACATTCATTATTAACATTAAATCTTTTCTACATTAAGCAACCAGAGCTTTAGGGCAACAAGTATCTTTACAGAATGTTCGAACTAAAAATGTAAATTTGACAGAGTTCCCATTTTGTTCTCAGCAGGACTTTCTACATCTTACGGAGCACCTGCTGGTGGTCGACCTGGTGGTTTTGGTCATGGTGGAGGAGGAGTTTCCGCATCATATGGAGCCCCTGCTCCTGCTCATGGTGGTTTCGGAGGAGGCGCTGGAGGATTCGGAGGAGGCGCTGGAGGATTCGGAGGTGTTTCTAGTTCCTATGGAGCACCTGCAGTTGGAGGTGGTGGAGGAGGTTTTGGAGGTGTTTCGACATCCTATGGAGCACCTGCGGTTGGAGGTGGTGGTGGAAGCTTTGGAGGTGTTTCGACATCCTATGGAGCACCTGCAGTTGGAGGTGGTGGTGGAGGCTTTGGAGGTGTATCGTCGTCCTACGGCGCTCCTGGCATAGGCGGTGCAGGTGGTTTCGGTGGTGGTGTTTCTTCTTCATATGGCGCACCTGCAGCTGGAGGTGGTTTCGGCCATGGTGGGGCTGCAGTAAGGCCGCCGTCTTCGTCTTATGGTGCACCAGCATTAGGAGGAGGTTCTAGTTTTGCTGGTGGTTCTGCAATATCTTCTTCTTATGGTGCTCCAAGTGTTGGAGGAGGCGGCGGGTTTGGTAAACCATCTACTTCATATGGTGCTCCTGGCATTGGAGGTGCAGGAGGAAGTTTTGGAGGTTCGGGTGGATTTGGGGGAGTATCAAGTTCATATGGAGCTCCAGGTATAGGTAGTTCGGGCGGTTTCGGGCATGGGGGATCCGCAGGTGTTTCAACTTCTTACGGTGCCCCTAGTGCTGGAGGACATGGAGGTTTCGGGTCTGGAGGAGGAGTAAGTTCCTCATATGGTGCCCCTGCTGTTGGAGGACATGGAGGTTTTGGATCGGGAGGATTTAAAGGAGTGAGTTCCTCATATGGCGCCCCTAGTGTGGGATCTGGAGGTGGATTTGGGTTTGGAGGGTCCGGCGGGTTCTCGAAACCCTCATCATCATATGGTGCTCCAGCCGTTGGAGGTAGTTTCGGAGGAGGATCTGGTGGATTTGGGGGTGGAGTTTCAACATCATATGGTGCTCCGGGTGCTGGAAGGCCAGGTGGTTTTGGAGGAGGTGTTTCTACTTCTTATGGTGCACCCGCCGTTGGAGGCGTTTCTAGTTCGTATGGAGCCCCTTCAAGAGGACATAGAGGATTTGGAGGTGGTAGCGTTTCTACGTCCTATGGTGCTCCAAGACCAGCTGGTGGTTTTCACGGGAGCGGAAGGGGACATGGAGGATTTGGAGGTGGTAGCGTTTCCACGTCCTATGGAGCTCCTAGACCTGGAGGATTCCGAGGAGCCGGTTTCGGAGGAGGCAGGGGCGTGTCAACAGCTTATGGGCCTCCTGCTTCTGGGGGTTTTGGAGGTGGCAAAGGATATTATTAAAAGTGCGTGTACGAGAATGAATGGATATTTTGTGAGAGATTTTGGATGCGAGATTAAAAATATTTTGTTGTATACGAAAAATGTACATATATTTTCCAAAATAAATATTTTACAGTTTTGTAAATTATCGTCTTTTTCTTTCTTTTATGAGAAGATATAAATAATTGTACGACCAATCAAGAATATGCAAGCGTAGAGAAGAACGGATGGACATAATAACCCAAGTTCGTAATAGAGATTCAATTGTCAAAATTTCGAACTTGGTTCCGTAAAAGTACGTATTTCAGGGTTATGTCGGGGGGGGGGAGGGGCAATCAGGACCCCCACATTCAGTTTTAGGTAGTATTAGTATGATTTTAGGCGCAATTATATATATTATTCATTCATTCATTCCGTGCCCAGACACACCTTGGACTCCCTTCTCGGAAGCCTGTGGACTCCTCCCAAAACCTACTTCTCGATACGTGTCTGCCAGCTGCGTCCCGCAATGTAGATGGACCCGCACTTTCGAGGTGCCACTCTAACAGTCCCTCAAATTAAAACTTATGGGTTTTACATTTTAAAAAAATATATTATAGCAACGATATTTTTTAATCAACTTTAATTGTTATCTTACACATTATTGGCGCTCTGTATTTTACTGTCACTGTTACTTGAATTTTTCACTTTAAAAGAGAGGAACTCTGTTCTCATATATGATAATTCGGTTATAATTCACTTTTAAAACTGTAATGATGAAAGTATTCTTAACATTCTGTTGCTACAGGCACGCACCCAGAAATTGGTTTCGGGAAGGTCCAGCGCTTTCGAGGGGTCAGATGTCTGTCTGGGTATGGAATTTACGTAAAATAGCTATATATATATATATATATATATATATATATATATATATATATTTTAAATACTAATTTCACCAAAAAATCTGATTCGTCCTCTGCGTTCGACCCTGTATTGCTAGGCATTAGTTGGGAATTGCAATATTTCCTCTTCCTTCGCTCACTTTTAACTAAGTCCAGTAAATAAGGCATGGTGAGGTGAATAATATAGAAATGGTTGAACATCCCATGTGAGCTTCATTCCCAAAATGGCGGACAAAGGTGGTGGTCACACTACACGCCTACGAGTTTAGTATACGCTAATGTAGTAACTAATTAACGTATTTCCATTCTGTAAAAAGATCTGTATTTTAGAAAACCAGTTTTATAACTTACGTAGAAACATGTTTTTACGTAAAATGTCACCAAAAAGAATTGTTCGTCTTGAAATTAGAAAAATGGATTTTTAAAAATTCCGTTGTCATGCTTGGTGAAGAAAAGCTCCGAAACCTTTAAGAATACGTAAAAAGATGCTGAAATACTTTAGATGGTGTATTTCATTAGCGATATTAATAAAAAAAGAATCATCGAAACCATCAGATTAAAAACAATGTTGTTACAGGATGTTCCTTGGCAGTCGTAGCAAAACTTTGAACACGGTAAGCCAACCTTTCTGCATTCACACCTCTTTGTCAGTTTCTGGAAGACGTTATTTTGCACTGACAAAATATCCAATTCAGATTACCAGGAGCTGTCGGTAGAATAGTTGGCACTGGATGCAAATTTTCTTCTTTATAATGTCAACTCCAGTCTATAGGTTCCAAATCGATCCTTAACCATTGCTGAGCTTGTACGTAAGTAAACTCGCAGAGAGTGCTGAGTCGCAGCTGCACTCTTTAGAGGGAGGTATTGTTTTTGCCACTAACATGTTGTACATTGTATAACAGCGAGCCCCCAAAGATGATTATTGTTTTCTTCTATAGTTTCAGACGAAATCGCTCTCTAACTTTTAGCGGACTAAGCAGAGGCTGGTTTTAAGCAGTAACTTCCTAAATAAGGCTAGGATCTTTCCGAAGAAAATTGAAGGCAGCTCTCTTACTTTTTCTGTAGATAGCAGTAGTGTCACAACCAGTAAAAGCATGGTAAAAGAGAAAACAATTTTTCAAGCGTCCTAGTGTCTTTTGAATGTTGCTTATGTTGAATCATTGTCCGTCCCCCAGTCCTGCTTGTATCCGGTCGTAGAAAAAAAGAGAGATGGCATGTTTTAATCATAAAAATTAGGCAAGCCTTATTTTTGTTGTTACGTAAAAACTGCTTGTTCTTTGGTTACTTTCATGTTTCCTTCAAACATATTGTAGTAGCAGACATTTCTTTGCCTTACTCCTTACATTTCGCTACAAGTCGCTGGGCTTGGCCATAATATTGCGTAGAGTAAAAATCACAGTCAATTACAAAAGTTAAGTACAGAGGTGCTTCAACACAGGGTTCAATTAACTTCACCACATCAATGATTTTGGACTTCATTGTCTTCCTTATGGACACAATGGGGGGGGGGGGAACGGGGGCCGGACCCCTCCAAAATTTACTCCGGTCCCTCTAACGATCGTAAGTGACAGATCATCACAAATTGCTTGATATGTTTTAATTAGTTCTGAAATATCGTTCTTCAATCGGCCCTAGTTTTCGTCATTTCAGGGCCCAAATAGGGCAAACATTGAAGTTAGGGGGCACAAAGGAATCAAAACCTAAGTAACCCTAACTTAATCCTTTTAACCTAACCTGAGATTTTAAACCTAATCTCAATATTATTCACTGATATTACACTACGCGTGGTTTGACTGACAAAAGCTTTTAGAATAAATTCTAGCATGTAGTGTATTCTGAATTAAATTATGATAATATATTTTATTTAGCTGTCCTTTCGAATCTCAGTAGGTTACAGTGAACATGCAAAACAGGACCGCAACACAGAGGGTTTCGTTCGTTAGAACGTTGTTGTGTCCCCAATCATAACTAGCACAAAAAGTTGCTTTTTGGAAAGAGAGAATGAATGCTGTTTAAATGACAATACCATGTGATATATTGGTGAAACTGTAGGCCTATGTCTTGTTTATAGCTGAATGTCGTATGTTCAGTGATCCCTAATATGAAGAAGTATTTTGAATTAGCCAAGTTGCTGTACAGATTTTTAAGAAAACGTCGTCACAGATGTACAAAGGCCAAAAGCTTAAGAAGCTGATGGATCAACGATGAACTGTACACTTTCAAACAGTGAGAATTATTGAAAAGAATTTTGATGATACAGTATTTGTTCTGCATTCTTTCGTCAAGGAGGGGAATTAGGTCGTGCAGATCCCGAGTTATCTATTGAAGCTACGGGACTTTTAAGTAAGTGTTGTACATTAGAATTCTGTTTCATTGCCGCTCTAATGGTACAAATTCTATCAATATTTGAGCCAGCTAACAATGCATTACAAAAAAGGGAAATGCGTATCGGAAAAGCAGTTCAGGCAGTCTGGATTTGACAACATTCTTACTAAAGACAAAGTTAAATGGCAGAACATATGCACTAAAGTATCACATCCTGACTTCTCTCGGTTGAAGCGAATTCGGTAGATTCCCCCGTCTTTGAAAATTTTTGGTGTTGAAGAATCTCTGAATATGAGACAATTCTCCTGAAACAAATACTTAATGAGGCATCATCCGATCATCAGGGATAATGAACAGTATTTGAAAGCCCTTGATTGTTTGTTGTCACAGTCGGAAACATTTTTGAACAGTTTCGAGGTATTGCCAATATTGGATCTTCTGCGTAAAACAGTGAGTACTTTATTGTCATGGAGTGCCATCACCTGGGTCCCACAGGAAGTGGATGGAGGTGATGGGCGAAGATTCGAAGATATCTTGTACATGTAACGAAAATGCAGATTTTGGGTCTCAGCCAACCTCCCCGAACGGATTTCCAGGGCTTTAGGGAGATTGGAGAGAGACGTGGGATGGTACACATATTGTTTCAAGTTTCAAAATTGTACCACCGCATGTCCTGGCTTCGATATTCATCACTGGTACTTCCTGAAAATTGTCGGAGATTCACACATGCTGTATAGCTGCGAAAGTTCAAATTAAAAAATGTTTTCCAGGACTGCTCCTCATGATTGCCACGATTTCTGATTAGAAAAATTCAGCAACGGAGACTTTTGATTCTCCGTGTCCTCCCTTTTCTACGGTGACACCCCCTTACGACTGACTAGCTTAAGAAAATAGAACGCGAAGAAGTCCTCGCGGGAGTCATGAGGCAGTTCACAGAGCAATTCTAATGGAGATTCACCTTTTAATTGTCAGAAAACAAAACTAAGTAAAATAAGCACGTAGCTGTCCAGTGGGCAGACAAGCCGTTTCGGACGATGATGCAACAAGTGAAATAGGAAATACTAAGTACTCTTTAGAAATAAAACGAAGCTAACTTGGGAGAAACATTTATAAACTTTATATAGCCAAAACGTAAAAGAAAGGGAAACAAAACAAGAACAAAGTACTGTTTTTGAACGTTATGGGGAGCCAAGTCCCTCGTTTGTTAACATTTAATTTACAAGAAAAATATATGAAACAACAATATTTAAGTTCAAAATCAATTAACATTTATGTTTGCAACATCTCTGCCACCCTGTTTTCTAGATAATTCTCCGTTTTTATTGTCAACCGGGGGTTTACACCTAAACTTGTTGATGCTACAATTATCTTAGTTTCCTCGTGATTCTCATTTTACACAAACTTTCTTGCCCATAACAAATCATAGCTGCTTATTAGAAATCATTACAACAATATGAACTATTTCGGAGAATCTAGTATTATACATTTGTTGAAGCTGATAGGGTCGGCAGGGTATGATTTGAGTGAAGAAATACCGAAACAAGTACAAAATTTGTTTACCTAACCATTTTATTAAAGTGCACTGTTGTTTTTATTTCTATTTAATTTTAATATATAAAAAAAAAACTACGCTCGAGCGAGAATTCAAGTTTTGGATCGACCTTCCCACTCGGTCAAAATTATTCAAGAATTATTTGTGGCAGGAGGAAGAGAGCTCAGTTTGGAAAGTAAACAATGAAAGACAGATCATTTGAGATATGAAATTGATGACGCGACCGGTCTAAGATTGAGAATTTTACTCAGAAAATAGATGAAAGTGTGGGAAATTATACCTGAAGAGCTCTTGTAATTTAAATCAATCAACACAGCGTTATCAGACTTTTAAGCATACAAAATATAGCTCTATTGACTGTTACGCTTCCATCGTACTAGATGCTAATAACATTGTTAAGATCTGCAGATCTACACTACAACTTATAATTCTACTTAACTAACTAGACACACACGTATTACATATCCCGAAGTACTGAACTACAAGCTTACATACTTTAATGATCGACTATGGCCATGTCTAAATAATTAATTACCCTCATTACATTAAAATATCTTTGCGCACGATTACAAAAATATGACATATCAGCCAATACATGAATTGTCAAATAAAATATTGGAATGTGCGCGTACATACGGGAATTTATACGCAGCTGCTATCGCATTCGAAACGAGATTATACAAGCAAAAGACGACGATATACACAAATTATTACAAGTTATTTGGGAAGGAATAGACATTACGATTTTATGCATGACCGCGTTTCTCGGCTTATTTTAAAACAATTGTTGGCCAGTATTCTTTTGGCTCTCCATTATTTTGTGTGATATGCTTGGTTGCAGCAGTTTGCATGATACTTGATATATTACTTGATACTGCGACAATGTACTAGAATTTCTGAATAAACCAGAGGCAAAGTAATTTTGTAAATATTAGCTGTTACAGCGCACAGTTTAAAAAAATAAATAGATTCCGAAGAAACGTTCCTACTTCTGGAAGTTACAATGACACACACATACACTCCAACAATTCATGACGCAGTTCTTGGAGAGTATTGGGAACAGCTTGTTGCCAAAAAGAATTCAACGTTTTTGTTCTTTTTTTAATTCACCCATGGTGCTAGCGGAATTATCTTTTAGTTTCTGAGAGAGAGAGAAAAAAAACTTGTAATCCATTTTAATTTTTAAGTTATAGCAATTCACTGCGATGCGCTGCATCGCTTTCCCCAAACGAATGGCCATGTCTTGAGGTATCGAGAAAAAGAATGTAGTTAGCCGAAAGTATTCTCTTGTGCAGTTAATCAAAATGCTGAGGCGTCCATTAGATGCATCCTACATAATATTTGAATTTGGGCCTTCGGACTGCCAGCAGAATTATATGAAACGACCCTACCTGGTATAATGATGGAATTCGTAACATCTTCCGTGCTGCAGGCGGGTACAGAACCTGTGGCTGATTTCCAGAGG
>JAGDQP010004708.1:62799-83179 GCA_022664845.1 Lepisma saccharinum | reverse complement strand
GCACTACACCACCACGGAGTACATCTTCACCCTCCCACGGTTGGCTGCGCCCCCAAAGGGAAGATTTGCCCCATTTATTGTAACCTACTCTTGGTCATACACCTTCATTGAAAATTTCGTTTCTCTACCTTCAATGATTTGGAAATTGGGTTTTTGGGGCGGCCATTTTGGATCCAAGTTGACGACTTTTTGAAAGTTTTCTTATTTTGTCGTGACCTACTTGTGATAGTACAACTTCAAGTAAAATTTCATTTATCCAGCTCAAACGGTGTGCAAAATGGGATTTTGGGCGGTCATTTTGGATCCAAGATGGCGACTTTCCCCAAATGTTGTGATATTTCCTAAGCTACTCGTCATAATGCACCTTTATGCTAAATTTCGTATCTCTAGCTCAAACGGTGTGGAAAATGGATTTTTAGGTCCGCCATTTTGGATCCAAGATGGCGTCTTTGAACTCATTAGGTAACATTTTCATAATCAAAAAGTGATGTTGTACCTTTATGCCAAATTTGATTTCAATAGCCCCAGCGGTTTTGGCTGTGTATTCTATACAACAATGGGTTCGGCGGCCATTTTGAATCCAAGATGGCGACCGATTTTGCCCTAAGTAGAGCAATTTGCAGACCAGTAGTGGTTCTTGATCAGGAGAAAGCACCGTAAGGTGTACTTTTGAGTGGCCAATAGGGTAATTGCATCGTGCTTGCAAGATTGAAGGACGTTATGGAAAGTAGAGAAGTGAATTTCAGATTGTCTTTTATCAGAGATTTCACAGCCTTACACGTAGAGTTCAAGTATCTTATTCTCTTTGGAGGTTGAGTTGATCGGTTATTTCAGAATATGGGTATTGTGGCTTACTTGAATAATTATGTAGATGGGAGATAATTGTATAGCAGAGATTCGACTTATGAATAACATGTTGGATTATAATAAAATCTCAAAGTTAAATAAGTATTAAACCAAAATATGACAATTGTAACAAGTTTCTATAGTAGTTCTGTGAAGCAAAGACAAAGTATAGAAATACTAAAATATTGCATATTGGAAGTTAGTTATCACCAGTATTCTGAAGATGAATGAAAGTGATCGTTGTTATTCATATTTGCTGTGTGGAATCACTGGGAACGATATAGCTGAATAAATATAGTCAAATTAGAAGTGAATTCTAGAGGTCACATCTCGTGGAAAATTGACCACGTTTAAACCTAACTTAAAATAAATACTATTAGAAGTATCCGTAAAGTAGGCAAAATAACTTATTTTGTAGTATTAACCATTTCCAAATGAATAATAAAGTAAAATGTGATGATGGTTGTCCCGCCAGAAGTTGAAGGTCTCTGGCGATGTGAACCGATGAAATTTTAAGATATTAAAATAACTGAAATTTTAAAAATTTATTTACTTAGCCACTTACCAGACAATCTTATCCTAATGGTAATGGAATATCTTACCAAAATTATTAATGACTATGAGAATTTCAGTTTCTGTTAATTGTTTCATTATATGACTTTTGCTGAAAAAGTTCTATCTTTGGCCCATTTTGCATATAGTAATAAGTGATAGCGCACTGGGAATTACACCTGCAGCATTTCATTTTTTTTTTTTTTTTTTTGTAAATGGTTGTCCAGAACATGATTTATATATATTCTATTTGTAAGTTTGATAGGTTTTGAACGCATTTTTTTACAAGAATAAATTGCAACAAAGGAGTTTAAACCATTATTAGGAAACATACTGTACTCTATTGCTAAGAAACAAAATTTGCTTTCATTATTCTATTGAAACGTTTTTATACAAAGTATTTCTACGTTATTTTTAATTACAGAAAGATATCTACAATATTCAAGATTTACTAAGCTGGTGAGGAGATCTCCGATAGGCATACCCTGAATGGGAGACAATCCTCAAATCGCAGAAAACAGCAAGGAAGGGAACAAGATCCCTGTTTATGGAATCTGTTACTGAAATAATATACTGTATATCATAAAGTAAGTATTTTTTTTTAAAATTTTAAATATTCTCTCATAGATGTAACTGTTCTTTATTATATGTTTAATCTGTTATGAAGCTCTATTCCAGTGTCTATTTTAATTCAGTGTATTTCTATTGTTAAACGCTTTTGAATATCTACAAAGAATATAGTAGCTTAAGTCACGACATTTACATTCGGCATTTACAAACTTTAGTTACATATCAAAATTCCATTATGCGATCCAGAAAGTACCTATCGGTTATATCGGAAATGTACCGTACGTAGCTCATTTGGAAAGTATTAATTGCTTCCGCACTGCATGAAGAAACCCGAAAGGGATACTTGATTGCAAGCAGTCTCATTTCCCATACATTGCTCACACACTTTTCATCATCTAAAGAACTAATGATATTTTTTAAAAAGTACAGGAAAAGCTATCAAGACACTTGAAACCAAGTGCGGTCAAGAAAATAGAAATTGTCAAAAAGTATCATCATCTGAAGAAACAAGTAATATGAACTCCGCAGGCAAGTGATACGTCACTCCACCATTCACCACCATTTTAGAAAATTGGGTTGCCAACACTTCGCAGTGATACGTCGCTCTACTTACCGACAGGGTTATCTACATTTTACTTGTATCGAAATTGTACTATCTTTCTCTAAATATAATATCAACATCCTGAAACTAAATTAAAGAAAGGAATTTGACACAAACCGACAGCAGTGATGGGAGTTCAAGGACGACAAGGAGCTTATGGCCGCTCGGCTTGATTTGCTTTTATAAAATTTATATCATTGATATCAATCAAAGCAAACATGTTGATGAACGTAGAGTTGATCTTCGTCTTATATGAAGATACTATGTAGTATCAGCCATTTTATTACGTATGTTTCTGAACCTCAGTAGTAGGTGGGTTTTCGTTTCTTTCTTCTGCTTAGTATTATGTTCGACGTCATTTCTCTGTATTTCTTAACAATGTTAGATTAAAACTATCACCAAAAGAAAGCAAAAGGACACGGATGATTTTCTCGAGAATCGGGGATTAGATTGAATCAAAATCTTTTTAGTCAATCTACTTCGGTTTTCAACACTGAAACTAACGCAGTCAATGTCATTGGTCCGACTAACGCCTAGAAAGAAATATAAAGTCTATTAACCAGAATCATGAGACCTTAGAGGATACCAGTAAGGTCTTTCAAAGAAACTTTATTTTCTAACGAACATTCGCTTCTATTTCAATTATACGAATTTGATGTTTTTATCCACGAATACTCATGGACCAGGCGGAATTCGAATCCGCATCCTCATGGACGACAGCTCACGCCCTAGCTAATACGACTATCAACATTGGCACTGACCGCGTGTAAACTACCATAGGACATACTGAAATAGATAAACAAAAAGGTTAAATACAAAATCTTGTCCATCATCGGGAAGCGTTATATTTGTACAATAAAATCCGTCTTTAGGGGTCATCAGTACAAGATTTGACTTAGCCGACTCATTCTCACATCATTTCCCCTACCCTATCTTGGCCTGAACCGTAGATTTCCAAATACCATAAACAAACTCAATTCAGGTAATGAAATGTGACACCAGATAAATATCCAAAATTTTGGATTAGGGCACTCGATGTCTTCTTTTAGTACAACCTAGATATGCTGAGCCTTGGTGGTGTTGCCTAAGAGTCACTACACATAATAAAAACAATATTATTTTCAAGCTTTGTAATAACAAAATGTAAAAGAAAATAGGGGTACATTTTAGGGTACAAAAAAGACGCTTCCGGCTGATGTACAGAACTGAAGAGTACGGGGAAAGCAGAGGGGATGACCATGAAAGGTGATTTCTCGCAAAACAAATTTTAAAGTGTAAATTTCCCGTTTACACCCATGTATTTAATTTTGTAAAAAACGCTACAACTTGTGGATTATTTGCACTTTTGGATTGAAACTTTCTTAGCTGTTAATGTGTGGTACTTGTTACGAGTGCAAATTCAATTAAAAAAGAAAATAGATATTCCTCCTTCTTTTCCTGTACTTTTCAGTTCTGTATTGAACCATCCGATGTGTGTTCACTATATGATCAAAAGTACCCGGATACCCCGCGAAACGTGTGTTTATCGTAGAAGACGACACAGTACTTCCATCTACATCGTCGAACACATGGTTAGCAATTTCAGTAATTAGCAAACAGCAGAATAGGATGGTCTGAGGAACTCACGGACTTTCAACATGGTGAGGTGATTGGATGCTATTTGTGTAAGAGGTCTGTGCGCGCGATTTTCACACTCCTGACACATCCTTAGATCTACTTTGCTGGTGTTATAGTGAACTGGAAACGTGAAGGGACGTGTAAAACCAAATAGCGTGCAGGCCAAAGTTGATCTCCAGAGACCTCCCATGTTGATCTCCAGAGACCGCCGAGTGTTAAAGAGGGTCGTACAGCATAATCGTTAATCATCCATGGCCACCATTACCCAGGTATTCCAAACTGCATCAGGAATAACTCCAAGTACCACGACTGTTCGGCGTGAGGTGCGGAAACTCCATGGCCGAGCAGCTTTCCATAAGCCACATACCACACAGGCAAATGCCAAACGCTGCTCGCGTGGTGTAAGGAGCATCAAAACTGGGCCATAGAACAGTAAAAAACCATGACAAATCACGGTATACAATATGGGGATCCGATAATAGGGTGTGGGTGTGTTGAATGGCTGATGAATCTACCAACATGTATAGTGCTGATTGAAAAATTCGGTGGTAGTGGGTTTACAGTGTAGTCATATTTCTTGTGGAGGGTGATTTCCCCCTTGTTTCTTTACATGGTAATGTCACGGCATAAATTTATGTTAACATTTTAAGCATTTCCCTGCTACTTACCATCGAAGAATGTTCATTGTTTCTTTTAATACGACCTAGCACCCGTCCATATTGCAGGGGTTTGACGACAAGGTTCCACTAATGGATTGAGGTGCACAGAGTCCTGATTTAAATCCCATGGAATATCTCTGGGATATTTTGGAACGCCTACTTCGTGCTAGACCACACCGATACACATCAATATTTCGACGCTTTGCGAGAAATGGGCTTCCATTATCCAGGAAAACTTGCGCCACATGATTGAAAGTATGCCTGCAAGAGTGCAGTCTGTTATCAAGGCTAAGAATAGGTCAATACAACATTGACTGCCAGTGTTCCCAATGAAGGGCGGCCAAAACTTATACTTCATTTGCAGATAGTTGTCCGGATACCTTTGATCACATAGTGTACCTAGAAGAGTTTAGATCTGACCAGCATGCCCTTCACCGTCTGAGAGTCTAGTGATACTAAATAATATAAATTTTGGACTGATAGTTCTTTCCCGACGTTCGCCAGGCCAGTTACTTTTACTTTATGTAGCGTTGAATTTTGAGGTAGATTGGCTGTAAATTATTTGGTTCCATCTAATTTCTCTTTCCAGAAAATAAGACCCTTTCCGATGTGGGGTCTAAGTAAGAAAAGTTTTGCTGATAGGATAGCAGAGGAATAACATGTTCTACTCGTATTATTATCAATTCTAGGCGAACACTTGTGAGGTCGGGAACAGTACAAGTTATAGTCGACATTAACTTTGGGGGGCTACACGTGCCGCAAGAAAATATACACACTAATATAGGAATAAACGCAAGTTAGCTCTGCTTCTGTCTTAAATTATCGCGTGAGGTCAGTTGAATGACTACTGATTGTTAGGACAGGTTTTTGGAGTGAAGAGTTCCTACGGCTCTGTAATATCTTTAAGAACTGACAGCTACCAGAGGAAGAGCAGTGTGGAAGTTTGAAAAAACTAGCCAAAAGCTTGGAATGATGAAGTTAAGTGGCATTTTTACCTTTATCTTTTGTTACTCGCATTGCCATTTCTCTCTTTCTTGTTTCAGTCAAATAAATTAAAATGAAAATTAGAGCTGCACCCGCTCTGTCCCCCACTCTTTTACAATCGTGAGCAGATAAACTGACAACTTATGATCCAGCGGCGTCTGTCGCGTGACTTCCAGCCTCAGCAACAACACTGAGGTTGCTTTTTTCTCTCCTTTATTCTTTTCTTAATGCTTTCCTTTTTTTTCTCCCTTCATGTTTGCTAACTTAGTTTGTGGTTCGTTTGTGTTGTGTTCGTACCAATCTTCCATTGCTCGGTATATAGGCGTTTTATTCCAATTTTCTCTGTGTATGTATACTTAACCTGTATGTGTGTTTTGAAATGTGTGTGTGTGTTTTTAGTGAATTGTGTTTCTAAGTGGTCCAACGTGTTCGTGTAGTGATATGTATCGCAATATAGAGACTTGAATTTTATGGAATATTCAATTTAAGGTAAATATTTATTCATTCTTTATTTTTAAGGAATTACATTGAAGTCTCACATGACTGTATAGCTTGACATAATTATATACACATGTGAAAATAGTATGGATTTATGCATCTTCGTAAAACCATAGCAGTGGTGGAACATACAATCATATGTACTGTATATAAAGCAATATACAATATGTCAAAGAAAACGGTCTACAAGTCATTACTAAAGGAAAGTCCAATACAAGAAACATTCACACAAAATACAGCCAGGGATGGAAATGAAATTATAGAATTAAGGAGGCGCTAATGGGCAAGTGACGTCGTCAGGTCACTTTTAAGAGGCTCAATCTTCTTACCCCTCCCATGTTATACCCCGTCTAATCCTTAGCATGGAACTAGAATAATGTATTGCGTTAATGGCAAGAAAGTCAATTGTATCTACCATAATCAGACAATAGTGTGTGAATACACGCATATGTTTACAAACACATCTTTCCCATCTTGTCTCATTCCCAAAATATAAATATGTCAAAGTCTGTAGTTGATATTAAGAACATGTTTTATATTTATGTGCATGTAATTGTCTATTGCCTTTGGTTGAAGTCCCACAATGTAGATCATCTAGCGATGCTGCTGGCTGGAACTAAGTAAGAGGATGCTTCATCATATTCATTCATTCCAATATTTTTGAAAAGCTGAGGGAACGACTTCCCCTCGCGTGCTTGCATTTCCATCCCTGAACACTGCTAATGAGAAGAAAGAATTAGAGCTAGAAAGATGTACATAACAAAATGCATAGTATTCACAATAAAATCGACCTATTCTTCTAACAAAGTAATTGCATTCGAATATAATTTTATTTCATTTGGAAGAGAACTCACGTGGCCGCAGGTAAATATGTAAATTTCATTTACACCTATGTTTATTGATTATTGGGATATTAAATTGTCTCGACCTGTGGATTTTGCACATAGAGAGACAGAGTAAATTCTCTTGCATTCAAAATTCAAATTCGTAATGAGTCCTGAGAGAATGGTAGAAATACATTAAATTTTTATACAAAAAATTGCAAAGAAATCATATAAATACATTCATTACAGTCATCAATGTATACACTAAAATGGCAAGAGAGTATTACAAATACATTAAACTATCAGTTTATACAATAATAGCCGCAAGACAGTAGTATAAACACTTTACAATAATTTATCAGTTTATACCGAAAAAATAAGCGTATATATTAGGATCACCAGATTTCAAAATTAAAAGATAAGGAACATTTCGTGATACAAGAGACATCACCGGCAACAGTTTATTACTATATCTTCGCAGAATTAATGAATTAGGGTTAATACCAGCGATTGCGTAATCGTTTGTTATTGAAAGGGATCGGCTAAAAAGTAAAAAACATTTCGTGATTATTTAAAACATAAACTCTTCGGAACAGACATTGTAGTAGACAATATCTTCCATCAGTCAGGAAGCACTATAGTCTGTAATCTAAGGATTACTTCAGCATACTTATACCAATCACCGTCAGATAAACGCACAAGATTCTCCGTAAGCGCGTAAAACTATACACGTAATGCTGAAACTATAAAGGTGGTTTTCACCAACTTTCATTAACGATTTAACGAATCATCAGTTAACCAGTTTAATGTGTCTTAAATTTGAATTTTATTTGAGGCCTTTAGGCAACTTTGGCTCAGGTCGTATTATGGCTTAAAGTTCTTTAAATGTTTAACGGTTCGTTAATTTTTTAACGAAGGTTGGTGGAACCCATCGTAAGTAAACTAAATTCACATTGGTGTTGTACAAACATCGTCAACATCAAGTAAATTAGGCAGATTTTCCTGATTTCATTTTATGGTGGGGTTGCATATATTTATCTTTCATTACTGATTAGTGACTTTAAAATATTAACAAATCATACAGTTCTGATTTTAGACTAATTTTATCATATATAATACAGATTTAAAATAAACTAAGTTCATTAAAGATATGTATAGGAACACCTATAAAAGGCATTAACACCGCAAATAGGTAATTATAGGCATAATAAAATCAATTGTGTTCGACCCTAATACACATTTAAAATTCCAAAGCCTACAGTTCACAATGAAGGAAATTTGACATTATATGCACATCCACTCTCGAGTCATGTATCATCAGATGACTGGTTAATACTGCTGCGATCCTTCGTTGCTCCTTTGAGTCTATAATTCGTTTATGCGTATGCGATTTGTATCTTTTCCTCGTATTTTAACATCCTTAATGCGAGTGTTTTGGTGGAAAGAGAAGAAAGGATTACATATTGTAGCTTGTATAGGGGAAGAAATGACAGTAAACATGCACACACTAACAGCGGAACATGACGTTGTAAGGAAGAAAACATACCTACCGTAGGGAAGCACCTGAAACCATCAGTGAAAATCGCAAAAAAAACATTTCGAGCTCGTGCTGTTTATATCGTTGTTCTTATTCAGATGTATATTACTTAATGATGCTAGAATGCTCAATTAATATATGGAGTTACGTACAAGAGACAACAATTAGGTAGCCCTAGTTACTACAGGTTTAGTTTAATCAAAAATGGACCGAACTTTCAGTTCCAGCTCATATTGTTACACTTTTTGTCGTTGCGTAGCCCGTCTTTTCATATCTCATTAGTTATGTATTACTGAACCTCCCGTATCACAGAATATCCTATAAATAATGTTATGTTATTTTGAATAACTTAAGAATTAAGGCTAAGCCATGAATCACATAATGGACCACAGAGAAAAAGGATGCGTAAAATGCTGAATTAAAATTGAAAGTTTCGTTGATCCTCTTTGTGTTAAACTGGAAGTAGTAAGCACTGTTAATTCTTGTGTCTGGCTTACTTGTTAGATACTAATCAGATTATTAACGCAATCGAGTATGTTACAGTGCAGTTCGCTCTCTGTTCTGTTCATTGTAATGAAATAAATGCAAGTCTGACTGGAAATAGTATGTACACAATATGATGTGTACTGCATAAATAGCCATGTTGATATTGAACATTTCCAATATAACTCACCTAATGGTCTCAAAATTTGATGAAAATCTCTTTGTACAACTAGATGATAAAAACTCGCACATGCCAAGGTTCTATCACGATGCCAAATATCAGCAGCTTTGATCAAGCCTATTGCCCGTGTTGCGAGAACAAAATTGCATAACCTTAATTATATAGATTGAAAGGAATTATTTACACTGTGACCTACTTCCTATACTTTATACCTTCCTCTATTACGTTAGTACTTTCAGCTCTAAGTCTACATTTCTAACGACAGATGCACTGATGAATGGTCAGAGAACCCATTTAACTAAGTAAGTAACTGAATATGATACAAAGAAATGCGTATTGGTTCTCTCTCCGTTTTACCCATAATGTGCCTGCAGAATTAATTCTGAGAAAGCTTCAGCTAGTTTCCCGTAACTATAATTACCTGAGAGTCAGAAGAATGGAGAAGTCAATTTTTGTAAATATTTTAGGCAAATTAATTTCTTAAATGCAGTTCTAGCTTTTAAAACTATCAAAGAAACTAATGCAAAATGTTCTTCAAAATTACACTTGTGTGAAGGCATACAAGTAGCTTATAAACACTTCAGAGTAATTGCACATATGTTTTAATGGACTATACAGTGTTGTAATGATGTACGAAAATAAAAAGAGAAGCAAGCATGATAGATGGTTCATAGCAAAACTTCAATTTAATATCCTCAAACTTGTCCTCATCTCTGCAGGCGAGAAATGTATTCAGTAGAGCTGAGAACTTGTTTTATGACTGTAACTAATTGATAAGTGGACTGCGTTGTCAATTTATTGACGTTATATCAAATATTCTTTTATTTTGTAAGACGCTTGTAAAAAATGTTTCTTTCCTCATACAATTTCCTTTTTCTTATTATGAATATAATTATTAGTATTGAATAAACGAAATATCTAAAAAAAAATATGCCAAACAAAATTTCATTGCGTTATTGTACATAATGGGCAAGAAACTAACAAATTTTGACAGCTGAAAAAGTTGTATATTTACGTTAATGTGCGCATCTTCGAAAATTATCCACTTTTTTCTAAAGATATTCTTGCAATAAGAAAAGAGAAAGACTGTTGAACGTAATTGGAGTCTGTGCAAGCAAGAATAGGAGAATGAGTACCATTAAGACTAATTGCCATCTAAAATTAGTTTGAAAAAGTTTCCCAAGGGATTTTCAGCACAGAGAATGGATTAAGGGATCTTTGAATCAACTTTCTGCTGATATTTTATTAATAGAAAATCATAGAATTCTTAAAATTTTAAATTTTTAATAATTAAATTTTAATGGAAGAACATGTAATTTAATAAATGAACTAAAATAAATTTTCGTATGTGCTTTATATATAAGGAGAGACGTATTATAAACTACCATTTTTCAACTTGACTAAAACAACCTCGTTTTCTACGCGAATCAAGGAATTTCATGTTTTTAAAAAGAAACTATATTAAATGTTAAGCTTTTAATTATGTGATCTTGGGATAACCGAAATGTTAACATGCTTACCTTCTATGTACGTGGTCACGGCTTCAATTCTTGCCGGGTCAATTGAGCGGAGCCTTGGCCCAGTTTACCAGAAAAAGAATTGAAGGTCTCGTTTTCAGAAGAACAGCAGTTCGTTTAGAAAGTTAATACAAATTCAATCATACAATTTAAGGTCTAAAATAGCTTAACACTCATGGAGTTAAGTGGCGTATAATGCAATGGAAGAAGTGCGAATACATAAAGGAAGACATATCAAAATAACAGAGAAATATCAAAGCTACAGCCTTCATAACACTAACACACGACTCAATCAGTCACTCCAGTATCGAATCCAGGCCTGTATGTATGTCTCTACTTCATGAACAGGAAGAAACGACCTCATAAGATAAAATGAGTAGTAAAAATAGTGGCTATATACTTGGGGGATGTTGCCATGGCATAATGTATAGTTTAAAGTGTAGGACTGCAAATCGCAGTGTTCCAGATTCGAATCCCTGTTTAAACGATTGCAAAAATTACAAACTGTATCTAAATGCGTAAGAAGAGAAGTTCCCTCGAAGTGTATAGTAGAAATAGATTTAGGTATAGCTGCATAATCACGGCGATAATGTACAAAATTCAAGTACTATGTATAATCGATTCTTTACAAACATAATGAAAACATTCATGATTTCTTTGGAAAATACGTCATTCATGCATTCATGTTACTAAGTACACTTACCCACTTGATGATCAAGACACGATGAGTAATGTTAATATAAATTCTATATATGGCCGCAATGCTCTTTATGCATAATTAATTTTATTTTATCATAATATTCATGTAGGAAATATACAAACTGTTTGTTGTTAACAATGTGCTGTGGGGTGAGTCATTGGCTCTCCATTTTTCTTCCTTTAATGTTTATTGGGTACCGCAACTGTTAGAGACGCACAGGGAAGTTAGGATTTCACAAAAATGAAATGCGAATGCAATTCAAGTTAAATAGAACGAACATCAACTATTTATTAGAAAAAGAGAAGTACTTCATTTGAAATATAACAAGATGAAAGATTTGAAGTTGGGTATTGCTACACATAGCTACAATAACATCTCGACCATACTGACTGAGATTTTTCTAAGGATTTTCCTCAGTCACACCAGGCAAATGCCGGATGATACCTTCAACTTAGGACCTGGCCGACACCTTCTCGCATCCTTTCCCTTCCCGCATCCTTTCCCTTCCCCTATCCTAGCCTGAGACTTAAATGCCTAAAGGCTATACATAAAATTCAAATTCAAATACAATAACAGCACATAGAGGAAAACAGCAGGTCTATATTATGTTTGTGGCAGGACCGATGCAGACGTCTGGACATGATGGACACAAATTGAGTTAATATCCACGTAAAGAGTATTAAAATGAGTGTAAGGTAATGTAGTTAAATCCACTTAAAACAGGTTTAATACTTAAAAAAAAATCTGTACCCTACACTGTAAAAACAGTTTCATTTCACTTGAATTCATTCCAATTTGGTACCCACAACTTTTGAGAGGCAGTGGTGAACCCAGGGTTGGGTTTAGAAGGGCGGTTCTTTGCTTCCCAGTTCTTGGGAGGGAACAGATTAAAAGAAAACAAGCTAAGTAATGGTTTTATTGTAGATAATACCAAATCGCCCCCGTATAAATTAAAATTATCTTATAACGTATCCAAGGGAAAGAGTTAAAATCATATGGACTAAAAGAAGTTACTAAGCGAATGCCGGGGCCTGCTAGTTTCAGAGTCAAAGTCAAATATTTTCCCACCTCTGTCGAACTTGCGGCTACTGAAACTCGGAAAATAAATGGAGAATACTAAGCGATTGAAAAGGTCCTGCCAGTTTTTGAGTCTGTTTTCCTCAATGTTACAGACCATGACGAATACAACGGTGAAAATACATTACTTTCCCTGAAAAAAGTCACTGTTGATTAGACAAATTTTGTCACCACCGTAGATGTATTGTCTGTTGTGCGTTCTTTTTAAAGTTGTTTCCCCATTTGGTCTAATCCTGTGCGTAAGTTTTTAAATAATCTTATTTCATCCAGATTTTCAAGTCTGCGATTCTCTCTCTCTTCCGTACCCGCAAATTCCTTTCTTTTCTATGATTGTCCATATCATGTGGAAGAAGTAAAGTTGCAAAAGCATCCTTCTTCAATTTCCTTCTTTTCTTTGGAGAATAATTCATAATCTTTTCTTGCATGCTTTTGTATTCGACCTCTTCGTCGAAATGCAAAGAACAAATGACAGCAAAAATGTAAACGAAAGCTACGGACTTTATCGCAATATTTGAAATAATTTTGAAAATCTTTCTAATATAAATTAACAAAATCAAGGATACAATAGTTTTGAATAGAAATAGACAGACAAATAAACCGATATAAAATTTAAGTGTACATCACTTAACATGTTACATGCTTTAACAAACTTTTTTACGAAATCTAAATTGAGTAGGCTACGCATGGTCGTTATGAGTGAATAAAATTTCTGTTCTCCGTAATAATAATAATATAATTTATTTATGCCCTTTAGGCATCTGTGGCTCAGGGCGGGTTGGGCAGTTATTGAAAAGGTACAATCACGGTATTTGCCTGGGCCAGGGCCTAATTTAAAGGTACAATCACGGTATTTGCCTGGTATGACAGGAAAACCCCTGGAAAAAACTTAGTCCGCCGTGGGGTTCAAACCCGCGTACCTCCCCACTGCCGCTCCACGCCTCCCAAGTCCGCGAAGCTACCACCTGGACCACGGTATCTGGGTAATGAATGAATGAATAGTTTATTAAAGTGTTGTGAACGACCGTGGGTCTATACAACACTAGTCTTCTACATAACATTACAAAAAATACATTTGAGGCAAAGCAGAAATTGAAAAAAAAAACAAACAACAAAGCAACATTGATCATTACATGGCACCATAAAATATTTACAATAATAATAATAATAATATGAACTTGTTATATACTAGGCAAAACAAGATGATACAAATCAAGCAATAGGGATCCTCTATTCTGAAAATACAAACATGATAAAGATCATACATACCAAGAGGTGCGCTTTCATGAAAAATACAGCTTTATGTCATTCTTACTCAAGCTACTAATGGAGTGAGTTAATATTTTTTATATAAATTTGAACAAACGTATTAACAATGCTTTGTAACCTAAAAGCCTATAATTACCCATCAATCAATATTTACTGTCCTTAATATCATGAATGCATTAACTAAGAACTTTTTTTAATTTTATTAGTGGCATTTTGAGGGTAGAAAGTTCTCAAAATGTGCAAATATTAAAAAAGTGTGGATGGGCATTTGAGAATAGGTCTATATGAAATTGTCATTGAATTAATATGAAATAGGCCACAATTGTAGTGCATAACATGTCAACTTATGGTGTACTTAAGCTTATTTAATGAGAATTAAGTGAAGTAGTTGTGGAAAATGCGCAGAAAGTGATCTAAAACGAACTCTAGGTAATGCGAACTTCGGTAAATACGAAGTAAATGTGTACATAATGTGCATTATGGACCACAAGCATGTAAGGGAACACACTGAGCAAACGAATATCATAATTTGTCAGTAGGTTTCTCATAAAGTTCAAACGGATACACATTAAGATCAGCTTTCGTGAAGTATTTGTGTGCTTTAGGGTGAAATAAGATTTTCAGTGCGGGTTCAGTTTCCACCGAGGTCCATTAGGCGGAGTGGTTTGGAACCCACTTCACCGAAAACTGCAGCTCTCGTCTTTAGAAACTCACCAGCTCGTTTTGGATATTAGCAACAATTCTATCAATTCGTTCCTTGATAAGTCATTAAGGATGCTGACTGAACACAAAACTGATGGATTCGAGAACTTCTATCATGTCTTTGAAAAGAACCAATGCTATTTTTTTTTCATAGACTATTATTTTAAAACAAGTGATTCCATGTAAATAATGACAACTTCCTTGAAAATCAAAATAATGATTTCCTTTGCGTTGCTTCTTTTTCGACGCACATGGAATACAATTAAAAGATACGAAAATATTTAACTCGCCATTTTTTGGATTAACTTTATCTTTCCTCTTGCAAGCATATATCCATTCTTTCTGTAGATCATCTTGCTTGGGAAATGAATGGAACTTAAGTTTTTTTCACCACTTTTCCCATTTCTTGAGTTTATTTTAGAGCCATACGCCGCGCACGACGGCATGTTTGTGGTTGTTTACAACGCAATAAATACAAGTTATATTTACACTATTCACAGTATATAAAACATATTTTACACACATATATAAATGCATACAAACACACAACAGTAATCCGTAATAATCTGTGTTTTCCAGAACGTTTTAACACCAAAAAAAGAACAAATTAACAAGCTCAAGTGACAAGCAAAGTCATCTTTCCTTGCAAACATCAATGACTCCTGTGTCGAAGGTGACGTCACGAGAAAAGAGAAAGCTGCGCGCGGACTTACCTTGTCTTGCTTCTACCATGGGCTAAACTCTGTCGGACTTGTAGTTGCTGAGAACTAGGGGGGAGGCGACGGACAGACAGACAGGACAAACCTTGTATCTTCCCATATTCACTGATGTTCATACAGGTGCGCTAAACAAAATGAAGGTAAAATATGAATCCCTGTGCCCGCCACTGATTCCCAAAAAATGTGGGTACATTGCACCGCCTATTTTTCAGAGACAGTGACGAGCACAGGGATTCATATTTTACCATCGTTTTTTTTATTTGTTCCCTCAAAAGAACTGGGAGGCAAAGAACCGACACTCTAAACCCAACGCTGGGTTCGCCACTGTCTCTCGAAAATTGTGGGTGCAAAAAAAAATCGGCATTTTGTGCCTACTGTTCAAAGGTACAGTTTTTGCAGTGTAGAAATGATATTGAAAGTATTTTCATGTTCTACTTTATGAAAAGAAATTTGAAACTCTCAACTCTGAAATGTATAGTGTTTCAGTTCGTATTGTTGGTTGCTTGAAAAAAATATCCCCCCCCCCTTCGCTCTTGAGAAGTTAAGGGAAGTAAGTTTTCCAGAGGCAATATGTGGATGAGTGGAAAATCAAATATGTGGTTGATGTTGACAAACTACAAAATGACTTTCGCCTAATTCAGAAATTGTGAACTAGATAAAGTCTAGAGTTGACGCTTATTAAATAAAAAGTAATATATTATTAATTTTTTGTTTGCTACGTTACCAACTGATTAACATGATACGTTATTGTTATGGAGAACACCTGATATACAATCAAGCAGAGTTTCAAGGTTGCTCAATATATTAATGAAATCAGACAACAGAAGAGTTGAAAAAGGAACTAATCCATAACAAAAGTTTCTTTGATAGAAGGTAACCCTGAAGGTGCCTAAAATGATATACTAAAGGTCCCCATGAATCCCACCGGAGCCAAGCTCAGAAGAGAAAGGGATGCTAAATATGGATGTTAAAAAATATGGAGTATTTCTCACGCATCACAGTTAAAGTGCGACAGGTCTCTGGTTCGATTCTGATGGAGGTTCAGATTTCGGCGTTTAGCCAGCGTCGTGGTCCCAACGGGAAAGCTACTCCAGAAGACAGAAGCGCTGGGGAAGCAGTGGCGGTCCGGGTCTTGGGTTCAATGGTTCACTGAACCGTTAAGTATTTCAGAGCAGTAATAATAAAGTTAATTCAATAAAATATAAAATTTTTAATGTAAAGATTATTACTTTTATAGAAGTGATGTCGAGTGGAACGTGAAAAATGGTAACTTTCTTTTTAGTCTATGGAACACCTTCAACAATGTATAAGTCTATGGTTGTTTTCTCGTTCCCGAACTTTTCGCTGTTCTCAAAAATGAACCTGCTGCAAGCAACTGACAGATTTCTTCGGGGTAGCGAAGAGAGGTGGATTGATCTCTTCGATGCTGGAAGGGGAGAAGGGGGATGTAAGGTCTCGCTGCCTGGCTTGGTAGTTCAGGCGAGCACAACAACTACATCGGTTTTCTGTTGGGAGATCTTCAGAGATACTTTACTCAAAGGGCAGAGTTAGTCTAGGTCACGTGAAGAACAATGAAAATCAAATGTACGCAGTTAAAGAGATAACAAATACGTCCACATTTTAACTTAAGAAATATATTTAAAATATTTTAATTTTCTTTAGTACATATAATAGGCATGCATCTTGTGTGTTGTTAGGTAAAGCAGAGTGAAATTTTCATTTTAAAGAGACATGCAAAATAATATGCGGGCATGTATTGAGCAGTTGCTTCCTGTAGAAATAGTCATAAAGATAAGTTTCGGAACTATGCTAGAAACACAAATAGAAGCAGTTCCAGGAATCCTTTTTGTTTGTTTGTTTAGAATGAGGGTCTCTTGACGAAAAAATCTTCTGCCTTTTCAAAAAGATATTATATAATCTGTAAACACTCTTTTAGAATTCGGTAAACAGTGTTTCCGCCAGGATATTTAATTTGGGGGTGTAAAGTCAAAACTAAGAGGATATAAGTGAAGTTTTATACCGTTTCTATCTATTTTTTCAATTTTTTTTTTAAGTTGAGGGTTTTGTCGAGACTTCGGGGTCCCCACAGGGGGTTCACTGTATAAATATGTTAACATGAAGTACCCGGTTACTTACATACAGTTCTGTAATACAAGAATTTTCACAATGTATTCCAGCGATTTTTCTAGTTTATGAATATTTTATAAGCGGGGACTACACTGCGAAATGTGGCTGTGTTAATTCAACATTTTCGGTGTCCCAGGACGAACACAACTTTTTTCTTGTGTTAAATCAATACATAAACGGTATGGCTCTTGGTAAGGAATTTGAATTTGAATTTTATTTATGGCCTTTTGGCATCTAAGGTTCAGGTCGGGATAGAGGAAGGGAAAGGATGCAGGAAGGTGTCGGCCAGGGCCTAAGTTGAAGGTATTATCACGGTATTTGCCTGGTGTGACTGAGGAAAATCCTCAGTCAGAATAGCTGTTGTGTGTTGTTGAGTGAAGCAGAGTGAAGAAGCGCAAGATAGTAACCCGAGCATATAGAATAGTCATGCATGCTTTGTAGGAAACCGTGACAGTTCCAGTTAATTGCTACATGCAATATCTTAAACAAAACTGTTTTTCATTAATAATATTACAAGGAAAATGTAACAACATCAAAGAGTTGGGAAGACCTCTTCCTGTCCTCGAGATAAAACGAAAGCAAACGAGTCGAGGTAAGGATTTTTAGGAATTTTAAGATTTAAATTTCCAACAGAAATAGATTTACAAATTTTCTACCATGAAGTAAAGACGGCTGACTTCCTGTACAAAACAAACCCTTCTGTTAGAAGATCAGGAGAAGCCTCTACGTCGTTCTAACTAAGCGGCATGAAGGTAATTTGTACATATCTTTGTGGAAACTAATAGTTTAGATAATGCATAAAAGATTCTCGAACACAATTAAAGACCTGAATCGCATATTATCCCAAGGGGATCTAAGCAGCTTTTAGATAAAACTAAAAAATATACATGCCCACGTGTTTCAGGATTAATAATGAACTTAGTAATTCGTCAGACCAGCAAACATTCCATTCACACAACCATGGGAGCTTGGATGGACTTGGGAGGTTTTGTAATTCAAGTCTTCAATTACAACTGCTTTTAGTTAGTTCTGTTAAAATTTTCAAAGTATACTAATCATTTTTTTCCTCTAGAAGTATGTATTTAAAATTAGTGAACCGTCAATTTTCGGAAGCACGAGCCGCTACTGCACTGTGGGGAAAGCAACGGAAATCCATTCTAGTATCATTCCGACCTATTAAATCCTGTCATAAGACAGAGTACTTGTTTTATTTTATTAATAAATTTCATAACTTACTGTAGAATCTAATTTTGTTTTATTTTGTTGTTATTAATTATATTTCTGTTTACAATGATGATAACTAACTAACTTTATGGCTTATAGAACTCGCAAGATCATCGCCGCAATAACAAACGTTCGCCATTGGATTCTATCCTGAGCAATATCAAGCCAGTTTTCATCACGAACACCTACTTCTCGAAGATCTCTTCTAATATTGTCCTCCTAACGGCGTCTCGGTCTTTCCAATCGCCTCCTTCCATCCGGCCTTCCAAACCAGGATAAAATATAATCTTCGTTTTCCCCCATCCGTGCTACATGGTCTGCCCACCTTAGTCGTCGCCATTTCATTATTTTTACATCTGGTGAATCGTACAGTCCGTGGAGTTCTTCATTATGCAGTCTCCTCCACTCTCCAGTCATCTCGTCCTGTTTCGGCCCATATATCTGTCTCAAAACCTTATTTTCAAATACACGTAATTTATGTTCATCTGCTAAGGTCGTACTCCAACTTTCGCAACCGTAAAGTATTACCGGCAGAATAACCGTTCTGTATATATTCAAATTCAATTTCCTTGATATTAATCGCGATGTTAGAAGTTTTTGGACTGAATAGAAACATGCGTTCCCCGATACTAAGCGACTTTTTATTTCTTCCGTGACCTCATTTTTGCTTGTTACGTATGCTCCCAAGTATTTAAATTTGTTTACTTTCTCTATGACCTCATCCATAATTCTTATGTTTTTATTTCCTTCATTCCCTGTGTTTCGGCTTGTTATCATGTATTTTGTTTTATCTATGTTTACCTGTAGGCCTATCTCATCGCACGCTTCTACTAAGACATCGGTGTTGCTTTGTATTGCATCTATATCGTCCCCTATTAAATCTACATCATCCGTGTATATAAACAGTTGATCAAACCATTCAATGATAGCCCCTTTTTGTCCCTTTTAATTTTTCTAACGCAAAGTTAAACAGTAGTGGGGACAAGGCATCGCCTTGTTTCAATCCGTTGCGAATCTTGAAACTATCTGACATATTATTACCTATCCGTACTCTGCTTATGGAGTCGCTGAGACACATCTTCACTAGTTGAAAATTTTTTTTTCGGAATTCCAAATCGTATCAGAATACTGTATAGCTTTTCCCTTTTGATAGAATCATATGCTTTCGTAAAATCAATGAATAGCTGATGAATCGTCCCATCGTATTCCCATTTCTTCTCCAAAATTTGTCTCAAGGCAAAAATCTGATCCAACGTGAATCTATTTCTTCTAAATCCACTTTGGTGATCTCCAATTACTTCATCTACGTTTACATTTAGTCGTGCTAACAGAACATTACTTAATACCTTGTAACAGATTGGAAGTAACGAGATTCCGCGGTAATTATTACAGTCCGATTTATCGCCTTTTTTGTAAATCGGAACTATTATTGAGGTTTTCCATTCCTTTGGGAGCTCCTCCTTTCTCCATATAGCACTTATCAATTTATGTAGTTCCTTGATTAGTCCCGTTCCTCCTGCTTTAATTAATTCGGCTGGAATATGGTCTATTCCTGTTGATTTGAAATTTTTCAATTTCTTTACCGACATTTCGATCTCGATCTCGCTAGGTTCGGGAATCCAAGGTTCTGCGGTATGGATTTCAAATTCCTCTGTTTGTTCCCCGTTGCGTACATTAAGAAGTTTGTCGAAATAAT
>JAGDQP010004708.1:0-62699 GCA_022664845.1 Lepisma saccharinum | reverse complement strand
GTTATTTGTCTTCCCGTTTTCCTCTATCTCCTGAATCTTCTGCGTCAGATATTCTCACATTTTGTTTCTGAACCCGAATGTGGCATTTCGTTTCGCGTTACTGTAGTGGTTGGTATTACTTCACTTTTATTACTTAGCCATCGTTGCCTTGCTTGTTTTCGTATTACATGAAGCTTAAGGCATTCTTCATCAAACCAAAGTTTGTTTTTCTGTTGTTTCTTCTCATCTACACGTTCTTTCGCTGCGCTCTTAATTGTTTCACGAATTTCTCCCACATCTTACTTACATCAATTTCATTATTAATGTCATCATTATTACAATGATGATACAAGAGCAAAAAGTTTATTATAACTGAAGTTTTTGAAACAAACATCATACTTTCACGGCCCAATATATTATTTATAATAACTGTAATTTGGCTACTTAAGATACTATGTTGACCTAATGAAGCATATGTGTACTGACGCACTCAATTTATAATAGAAATACTTTAAGAAATACTGCCATAATTAGCTTTTTCTCAAAATTGAATTTATTTTAAGGCCTTTCTTTAGGCAACTATGGCTTAGGTCCTACTTTTCTCGGAGTCCGATAGGCCTTAATTTCGAAGCGTCGTCAACGTCATTTATGTCTATTTCCTAAAGGGAAGGACGTTTATGCTTTCAGAAGAGTTTCATTGATTTCAAAGTCTTCAAAATCGTGGTATTGATCTAAATCTGTTGTAACAGAGTGCACACAGATTTAACTTGAAAATGCCCACACATTTTGTAACCCTTGAGACAAACTAATACATCTACGCTTTATTTCACTTTCTTTCGCGCGATTACATGCTATAAAGTAAAGGATTTCATCAGCAGTGGTAAGGAGATAAGTTTGAGTTGGTGAAAGTACAGTCCGATCGCAAATTTTGTGTGAAAAGAAGGATAACTTTCCAAGCCTGAACTTCATGATATACTTTCAAAGAATGCTGGTGTGTTGCAGCAGATGTAGGGGGTAATTTTTTAATACTGTATTTCTGTGGGAAAGTCACTTCCCAATTTTCTTAATTAAAAAGAACTGAATGTGTCAATTGAGTTACTTTCCCTTGTGCTCCATGCAGGACCAACATAAAGCATTCTCTTGCATTATCCATACCCCTGCTTTATTAAAAACACTCATATCTTATCGTTCTTGCAGAATCTTCAATCGTTTTAATTTGTCTTTGCAGTATAATGCAGCAGTTGTGTTACAACCACAGAACAGCAAGTGTTCGTTAAGTATGCCTACGCTATTCTGAATATTACTTGAACTGAATACTTTGTTTCGACCAGGTTAAAGATAATACACATTGTTGTGAACTTGTGCTGCAAATAGAAGCAAAAGATCCACATCATCTTCTACTATTGCTACATGATTTTCACTATCAGTACACTGCAAAAAATAGTTGTGTTAATTCAACACAATGCGGTGTCCCAGCGTGACTACCACTTTTGTGTGTTAAATCAACACAACACACGGTGTTGGTTTCGGTACTGTAAAAAAATAAGTTACGGCGGCAGCGAGATTTGAACATGGATTGCTCAGTTAGAAGTCGAGCGTCTTAACGACTTGGCTAAATCGTCAGACAGTAAAGGTGCTAGATGCAAACGATATTTAGTGAACAACATTTGAATTAAACGACTACACTATAGATTTAAACAGCGTAGGGGATCAAACATACATTGCTGAATCCCCAAAACAAACTAAGATACTTGCACGACTTATCCCATGGTTTAATCACTTCCCATTTGTCAATTGAGAACCAGAATTCCAATTCATTGAGAATAATATTCTATTTCTATAAAAACAAGCAAGATGGCGACAGCCAAACACTTGAGCGGCATTACTGCTTATCGTAACAACATGTCATATGCTGCGCTTGCTTTCATCGAAATGGAACATATTCTCAATAAATGGAGATTGTGATACCTAATTGACCAATGGAAAAGTGATTAACTCATGACATAAGTTGTTAGAGTAACTTTGTGTGTGTTTGGGGTTCAGCAACATTATTTTTTATCCTCTAGATTGTTTCAATCTAGTGCTTTTCTACCTGATGATTTAGCGAAGTCGGTAAAACGCTCGACTTCTAATTGAGCAACCCATGTTCAAATCTAGCTGCGGCCGTAACTTTTTTTTCTCACAGTACCGAAATCAACACCGTGTGTTGTGTTGATTTAACACACAAAAGTGGTAGTCACGCTGGGACACCGCATTGTGTTGAATTAACACAGCTATTTTTTACTGTGTAGGGTTACCAAAACCATACGTCTGTATTTTGTACGAACAGTCAGTATTTTGAAGGATCTTTCCGTGTCCGGGCTATACTTAAAAAGAAATAGCTAAATGTCCATACTTTTCAGTTAATCAATCAGTTGTTGACTGACTATTAATTATTTAAAACATATATTTCAACAGATACACGCCATACTTTTTATATATAAAAAAAACTATAGACTTCCACACACATATAGAATTTCTTCCTTCAGTATTCATATACATTCTCAGTGATAGGAGCGGCACCATCAGGCTAAAATAGTTCTTGTAGATGTACCAAATTTTATTTGTTGCAGGACCTACTATTACCGCCCTTTTATTTAGTGAGGTCAGAGGACCTTTTGTTCATTATACGTAATTCAATTGACTTTTCTAGAACACTATTAAATTATTATTTACTCAATATAAACAAAACCGAAATACCTATTTTGTACGTGCAAGTAACTAACAATGTCCTAATAACTAATTGGTAACTAATAACCCAATCAACTTCGTTATCGCCTTCCAATATTCTAGAAACAACAATACATTGAATTTTAATGACCAAAAGATCCTTCGACCTTGGCAATAGAGAAGGTAATAATGTAAACAATTACCTATGATTGTTTAAGTATGTATTTTATGTTGCTGTAAATAATTGTTCGCAGTCACATTCTTTTTAATTAAATACACTTTAAGGCAATTTGTCCGTATTTAGTTTACAACTATTATGGTAACTCTACTATTAGACATATCAATATTGGGTTTGGTAATGAGGGTGTTTGCATCGTCAATGGCTTGGATGGCTGGCATATCAGCATGTTCTAGAACGAGCGTGAATAAAGAAATAAATTATGCTTTATTTTTGCATGGGCAAAGAATTTCCCTTGGTTTATTGTTAAGATCATTGTTTCATGAAACAATGTATGTACTTTGTTCTTCGAAGGAACGTCTTTTCTTTCATATGCTTTGAAACTTGATGAAGTTTCATTGTAACCATCGAAAAGAGCCGTTACTTCATGTCTATAATGCGACAGCTGATAACTCTCGTGAGCTTCAAAAATAGTGCTAGAAGTGATATTATTTGACCACACAACTCGATGCAAGAAAAACCTTCACGGAATATGACATAGGTACACTGTACATTCCTTATTTTAAAAAAAATCTAAAGAAATGGACTAAGTAAGTTTGTAAATAGTTCCATTTCCTGATTTACGCATTAAATACTTTAGTGTCATGTACTTTGAGCTGCGAGTTCGTTGTTGCAAGTCAACTGATTCTGTATGATCTGTTAAATGTTTCCGCTTCAAAGTTGTACCCAATAATTCAGCCTAGTCCTAATTCTTTCTCATAAACCATGTTACAGTTAATGGTTTCATAGTCAATATATCCTGTTGCTAAAGAAAATACGAAGTCTTTTCTTTGATAAGATGGATTAGATTTAAATCGTTAGAAAAATGTTTCAAAATCATTGTTGTCCCTCATAGTGTAAGTTTTCCTTATATCTACATGTTCCTAATTTGGTGTTGAAATATCAACAAACTATTCAAGGATGGATGCGACATCCTGTTAGCATCCCTAAAGTCCATCTGGTATAAACATTAGACGTTATTCCTCTTCCATGTATCAAGCCATGGCTTGTTTTCATTGCACGTATTGTATTTCATTGTTGCACAGTCATATCTAACCAAATTCTAGACCATGCCTTATCTAGATCGTATAGTATCCTTTTACAGTGAATAAGTTAAACTCTTCAGGAGTCACTTTTATTCACAGTTAAGCATGTCCTGTAGATGCAACTAAGCAAATTAAATTGTCCACAAGCGTAGAAAATTGAAATTATAAGCTTGAATACATTTCAAATGTTATTCCCAATCATCCACTCTTTCAGCTCATATGATTTTTTTATTTAAAAAAATGTTAAATGGAAATATTGTAACTAAGCTGAGCAGAAGTCCCTCTTGATATCACTGTAGCTCTTATTTCGTTCGCCTTTACAAGTAGCTGTGAGACAAAGTCGCTATGTTCAATGTCTTCATATTTAGGTGGATTCGTGGTAAAATTATAAAGTAAATCCTCGATTTTCTGCTTGTCTCCAGCGTTAACTTCTATTCCATTCCACAATATTCTACTTAAAGGTAGATGTGATGAAATGTTCCCTAATACATCGCGCAAAACCATGGCCTGTCATCATTATATCAATAGATAAAGATGTTTATGCAATTGTCCACAGATTTTCAAGCCATTTCTCTCAATTATGAGTCCTACACAACCGAAATATGAAGCATGAAGATGGAAACTTCCAAGTCTCACCACAATGATTCAATACAAATACTAATGACTTACAATTCTTAAAATTTAAAAAATGGAATACATTGTCCATTTTTCTTCCTTAAATGAGAAGCAATTAACATAATATTTTGTATATATCTGTACAATTCGATGCTCTTTTTAGACCTAATATTTCGTCTAAAAAATTTCTTGATCTGCAAAAATAAGAATTTTGGAGGAATTTAAAGAAGCATGAGTGGTAATTTTAATTAAATAGGTGTAAGTTCTTTTCAATGAGAGTTCTAAAGAATGAAAACTGAAGCCTGATCGCACCGTATAAAGCTTGTCACATTGTTGTTCTAATACACATCATTACAAAAAGACTTTTAGGAATATTTTGGCACCCTTTTGGAAAGTGTGGTTATGTATACAATTTAAATTTGAAAAATAAACACACACACACACACACACACATACATACATACATACACACGCACGTAAAGGAAACAATAGAAATAATAGAAACTTGTAACAAATTTTTCGTTTTCACATGAAATTTGTGGGGGCTCGGCCCCAAGTTTAAATCAACTCTACATTTTTAGTCATTTAAATCATCGGTACTATACCTTTCACAGAGTGAAAGAGTGTTTTATTTCTGCGCGCATATTCGTGTTTATCGTAGAAAAAACGTAACTAAGGTTATTATGTTTCTTTCTGTCTCTAAGTGCCAAACTTAAATGCTTAATATTTCCCCGCCTTTTTTGTTTTTCGTCGATTATTCAAATTTGAGTGCAAATAAACAGAAAATAACTTCCACAAACTATAGTTTGTTACGTACTTCAGTAATGAATATCATTAATTCTTTTCCCAATGAGTCCCAAAAGTGGATTGACTTAGTTTTGAAGTATCTGTTAATTTTTATTTTAAATTAATTGTATTCATTATTGAAGTACGTAACAAACTATGATTTGGGGAAGTTATTTTCTGTTTATTCGCACTTAAATTTGAATAATCGACGTAAAACGGGAATGGCGGGAAAATATACTTGGATTGAGCCTTAATAATTGGGTTTCCCTCTTTCCCCCTTCTCTACGCTTTGGCTCAGGTCGGATTCATGGGGACTTTTAATACATCATCTCTAACAGTCTACGGAACATATTACAGCAAAGAAACTTTTGTTATGCATTAATTTCATTTCGACTAAATCGCCTGTACACACTTGCTCTGGGATATAGTGTCTAACGCATACACACGAAATAATACGATGTTTTCCTAACAATTTTCAAATAAGAATGGATGGATGGTGTTTATAAACAACTTGCTGATGTTTCCGCCTGCTCGTGCGGGGTGAGTAAAATATGTTGGTAACTACTATTTATCCGAATCTTCTATTAGGGTCTATTCGTTCTGTTCGACTAAACTTGGGCTTAAATATCATCGGTATTGTCATTAATCATCTTGGCGACATTTTAAACTATGTATTCGGTACTAATATGGTTGTTTCGCCCATTTTATTTTCACCCGTTGTCACCCCCCATTCGGATGGGGGGTTGAACTTGGACTTAACGGTATTGGATATCGGGAGTGTCACTATTTATCTCAGCGAACCCGAAAACTTTGGATTCGAGACTAATATAGTTTTTTTTTTTTCAATTATTTCTACATATCACCCTTCCCGCCTCTTATCACTCCATGCCGATGGTGGCTGAACTTGGACTTAAATGGTATCGGGAGTGTCACTATTCCTCTTAGCGATCCCCAAAACTTTGGATCCGCAACTAATACCGGTCGTTTTCGATTATTTTTACATGCCAGCCACTACTCGCCCTAGAGATGCTTGAGTGTCCCCAACAGTATTTCTTTCCAGATTGTAAGTGATATGTGGACCAAGTTTGGTTGAAATGCTCCAGGTGTTCCACAGTTATGCTTGAACACACATACATACATATGTTACCTTAACCTTTGACTTTCCTCTACGCTCCACGAAATTAAGAGTAAAGAAACCTTTGACATAATTTTCAGAGTGCCCCAGGTTCAAATCCTGCTGGAGACGACATTACGCAATGACATTTGTGCCATCTTTAAGTTAGTACCTCGATTTAGCACCGTGTCGTCGCCATTAATCATAACGACCTTACAGCGTTATATTTAAGCAATCACAGATCCGGAAAGTACTCTAAAATAAGAGAGGAATTTTTCATCATTAACAGAACAAAATGCATCGTTTCAATAGATAGAAATAGTATTGTAAATTTATATAAATTTCTTCTTTTTCGATGCTCCACTTACGCAGAATGGGCTGTTACAAAACATGCTCGTTGCTCGTCGCTTGAAAGGTGCTCGTCGCTTATCACTTTCTCGCTCATGGATTCGATAATCCGTAAACTTTAACAGAGAAACTTTAATTCTGTTCCCATCCAAACAGATATACGCTCTCACAGGGATCCAACCCACATCCAAAGTCGATCTACCCTACGAGTGGTTCACGTTATATTCAAACCATCATTTGTAGATGTTATGAGGTATCGAACAGTAATCTATTTGCTAGTGTTATCAACAATTCTCACCAAGTAGACCGGAGCACAGAGTGGTGAGCATACCCAGACTACTTTCCCTTCAGTGGGCCCACCTCAGTGAGTAGTTGCACTCTCCAAGATCTGTATTAATTCTTTCCATAGCATTATGAATGGATAAACTTAATACGACAAAATTTAAATCCCACGCCCTGGAAGAAACACACACCTATATAAGCATATACAAAAGTGTATGCTTATATCCCCCTTTCCTTAATAATTTTCATAAATTAAGAGCGGACAAAAGTAGATGGATTTAAATTACGAAACGCGCATAGACCCAACGAAAAACATATATCAACAAAAATATTCTTTAACTCACTTTATCTGCTACACATACTGAGTCGTCTTCCTCTACCGACCACAATAGCCCCTAATTTCTTCTTTTCTGGGGCTCTATGCAATACTTATGACATTGTACAAAACTTAGAGGGATACTTTCTGAAGTGTAGTGCCTAAAGCTTCTATTATTATTATTATTATTGCCTTTTCAGGATATTATGGTATAAATTGAAATTATCTTCTCAAAAGATTAGGAGTACTGATGTAATTTTTTAAATCTGGAAACTTTAGAACATTGACCGAGCCGCAGTAGGTCAATGGTAGAGCGTTGGTGTAGCATTCGGGATGCTGTGGGTTCAATCCCAGCAGTCGACCATCCTGATTGAGGTTTTTAACGGTTTTCCTCAGTCACACCAGTCAAATGCTGGGATGGCACCTACAACACAGACCATGGCCGACACCTGCCCAAATCTTTTTCCATCCCCTATCCCGACCTAAGCGTTATAAATAAAATTCAAATTTAGAGCATAGAGGGAAAATTTTGAATTAGTTGTTCCCTTGTACAGAACAAGGAATCATAAATTATTGACTGCTTGTGACAAACATTGTATTTGTTTAAACGTTTAATCAACAAGCATTACGTAAAATAATTGATTGCTATCAAACTTCAATACTTAACACATTCTTCTATAGCTGTATATCTATCTGCTATCTGCATATCTATATGTATCTTGTATGACTTTGTGCTGTATTGGCACCATGTTGTTCGTAGAACATTAATAAATATTGCATTACATTATTATTACCAAAACAAATGTAGTGATATTTCACGTTACTAATAAATGGCTAAATAAAAACATGAAATTTCTAATGCATGTATACTGCAAAACACCGAGCTGAAGAGTAGTGCGATTGCAATATTTTAATGATCTTCTGAATCTAGACAAAGTTACTGTAATCCTGGTGCAAAACTAGGAGTTTTATTGTAGTTGCATTTGCTATGAAGATTTACTTTCGAGAAATTCTGATTAATGAAGAACAAACCTCCACATTAAAGTAATTCTGTAATGAATATAGTGTCTGTGTTACTACGTTTCATTTCTGATTTCTACAAGTATCTTATTGACGCACGGTTTTCGGTCATTTAAGCCCGAAATCCGGCATTTTTCGCAAAGGACCATATTTCAACACCAGTAGAAGAGAAGGAGTGTGATTCAGGACCATGATTTTTTGCGTGCATACACTAGGTCGATAGGTCTATATATCACGAAATTTTATTCAATTCCTTCACCCGAAGAAATTTGTTAAATATCACATTTGACACAATTTGTTACGTATTTTTCAGCCTAATTATTGGAATAAAGAAAACAATTTTCAGAAAAGGTGATTCCACATGTTCAAAGTACACCTCAAGAGCTAAACAACGTTTTTTTTTTATTAAGCTCTCTAACGTTTCCGGTTTTTGAGATATTCAGGTTTACGTATACGTCTACGGGAGTTAAAAACGCCACCCGCCATTTTAGAAATATGATCGCTCCGCGAGAAATAAGGGCATAACATTTATTTCAAAAGTGGTTCTGATATCTTCAGGTATGTAGGAACCCACATATGAAAAATATATATATATATTTTTTTCTAAAATGCTGATTTAACCATTTCTTTTAAAAATCGGATGATTTGTCATGGAATAACCCAGTTACGTATGTTTCAGTTTCTGGCATAAAGTGTGACGGGAAATACTATTAACATTTCATTTTAGTAATAATTTTCATAAATAAATATTTATCAATAAGAAAAGCTGTTTTAACAAAGTGAACTTTAATATTACTTTTACACGTATAAAATATACAATGTAGATTTAAACCTAGAAAAAGCATCCACACACAGGATTGTTCTGTTTGAAGACAATTGCGTAGATGGAAATGAATATCATTCCTTACTCAAGCAGTAAGTTTGTTTTACTATTACTAAAATAAAACAATCTAATCTTCCTTGTCTAAAATCACTAATGTATAAAATGATTCACTTAGCGTGACTTAAACTACGAGCGTTTTAATAAGACAAATCTTGGCAAAAATTTTCTAGTTGTAAAATTAGCTCATGGTTAAAACCATTGTTTTTTTTAAACCAATACTACACGAACGTGGGTTCGAGCCCTGGTCAGATAAAGTATTTTTCCTTCTAGTTAATAAGACAATACTAACTTCTCTTCCTCAGATGACAGTATAGGATTTGCAACCAAGAGAGAGAGAGAGAGAGAGAGACAGAGAGAGAGCGAGAGAGAGAGAGAGAGAGAGAGAGAAAGAAAGAAAGAAAGAAAGAAAGAAAGAAAGAAAGAAAGAAAGAAAGAAAGAAAGAAAGAAAGAAAGAAAGAAAGAAAGAAATCATTTTAGACCCCTGGAATGAACTTCTGTCTTCTTTACTGAAAAACAGTTTAGTATCTTAGTGACTCATCTTTCGTGGGGATCCTGAACTTTTGGGATAGTGAATGTGCTGTATGGCACCTTGATCCAACTTTGGCTACAATAGCATTTACTTAATTTGTATTTAACGTTCACATATAATGTACCGAAGTTCTGTTAATACCCACCACTTCTCTGATGCTATATTTTAAACATAGTAATTACTTATGTCCTGAAATGCTTATATGAATACATATTAAACTGATTATTATTATTTTATCTAATTATTCATGCTTTGAAGAATATATAATTACATAAAAGTATATTTTGCAGAACGGGAATCGAACCCACTACTTCACGATTAGAGGACATGCGCTCTACCACTGAGATAACATGAAAACATTTAACTACTTATTTTTGAAAGAACTCCTTCTGAAGAAACATGACTGAATGTTCAGTGTCCTAAAGAATGACATTGATATCCGTTGCAAATGCTATTGTTTCTCTCTACTTTGTCTTGTTTATTGTACTGTGAATGAAAGACTTAATGTCTGCTGTCTTTGTTTCCATTGTAGATGTTCTTTTACGTATGAAAACGTAGGTGAGAAATCCATCACGTGATCAGAAGTATGTATAGTTCAGAAATACTATATCATTACATATTTCAATGAATGTAACTTTTTTCTACAGTTAGTAACATTTCAACATGTCTTATTGCACTTAAAAGAAGAAAAACCTTTTCGCACATATTTTTTTTTCAATTGCTAAGGTTCACCCTACCTTTCAGGGCTTGAACCTGGCATCTTTGATTTACTGTTTCCGAAGATACCCGAAGTTGGACTTAGAGAATTTTCAGCTTAAAACAGTCTAATCAATGCGGCCAACCTTTTTGGAATAGGCTGTATATCCTAGATCTCACTACAAAAGCAAGGGTCTAATAGGATAAAATATGTCTTTGCTTCTTTGCTTTGTACCTTTAACGTTATTTCTTTATTGTACTGAAGTGAGTTTCCTTTTAAAATTGTCTAATCATCCATACAAATGAAACATTTTCTTTAAAATTCGTTGAATATGTTTTGGTATTAGTTTCTGGTGCATTTCACCCAATGTGGTATAAAAGCTTGTCAATATCTCTCAAAAGGACTTGCACTTTAATTCACATTACCGAGTTAAATAGCTGAAAATAGTTAAATAAAGAACATTTCTAGATTTTTGCGTAATTTTGCTTGTTGTGACTCAAAATAAGTTTGGAAATTTGTCTACACTTGGAATTTAGCTATCAAATTATTACTCCTAATGACGCCTTTCCTGTTCAGACGTTTCTTCAAATATAAATCTTTGGGGCTGATTCGTTTTAATTGAATTCTAGAAAAAGTGTACCATACATAATAGAGAGTACTGTAATGTAAGATGAACCTGCATGATTTTGTTTCCTTGTTGTAAATCTTCTACGCTAAATTTTTCAGTGCCAAAATACGCTCTAAAGGAATTTTAAGTAATTTGTGTTATAAACATTAACCTACTTTCCTGTTCAACATTATTTTTATTATATATTCGCTACAGTGTTTAATATCAAGGAATTCGTAAACGCATTGCGCAGTTGAAATAAATATCACAGTTTTTGACCACCTTCACACACTGTCTCACTGCAAAAAATTGATTATTTATTCTTAAGTTATTGCATTATCTAGTTATCATTGATTGCCCTTTTACACTTTTATTTTACAGGTTTTTACATTTATAATGCCATAAAATATGTTCAAGAATAAATATACAAATACATGCTGGTAACCCCACCATCAAAATAAGGAAAACTCCTGTTAAATGTTTGATTGAAAGAGACACAACAGCTTTTTCTTTCTTAATATGAACATCGTGTACAAAATCCTTTTCCCAGTGCGTTGATAGGCCAGACTCAAATATAATAATGGACAGATAAGACATTCTTTCTTGGAAAATAGAACGCTTTTGCAGAAGAAATGTTGAGTAATATGTTGCAATTACTTCCTTCATGATATGTATTAGTGTAAAACTCCCCTTTGGAAAATTACTTTCTACCATATATTTGTATGAAATTTCTGCAGCTGTAACAGAGCAATCCCTTTGTTTGCTTATACGTTGGAAAGAATCGAAAGGGCGATCCATAGTCTGATATTTTTTGTAAATATATTTTGAGACAGAATCGTTAGCATCCTGGAATAAGCTCTTAATTGTAATTCCTCCACCAATCTTTAGATCTGAACTAATAAGTTCTTCAAATGAGTTGATATCTTCTTCATAGGAAGGAACAGTTAAGAAACTAACCAAGGAACTTTGGTACGCTGCACATATAATGAAAGAATAGAAGACCCACATGATGAATACAACCCTTAGGAAAGGCATTTTAGGTTCTTGGATAGAATGACTAATAGCAATAGAAAAGGAATTGAGATTTGAATTTCGAAGAAAATTATCGTCACGTTGTGTATTCACCATTTTCTTCACACTTAATAGAAGTAAATTATACGACAGCTGATAAGCAATAATAAGTAGCCAACAATATCGTGTAAATGGCAAGAAAATGTTTTTCCATGCTGCTAATTTTAAAGCTTTTGGAACAATCCATACTAGTTTTCGGGGCATAAAAGTTATCAGCAAATCTGCAAATTGATATCTCTCTAGAGTAGGAATTAGTCCAGCTGCTCCAATGTCTACTCTACCGTAGATTATATCACCAAACACTCCACAGTAACTACCATTATCCATTCTATATCCCCATTGCTCACCATCTTTGGGGAAGTTGGCAATAATCGTGAAGTTCATTTTTGTGGATAAAGTTTCAATAATTTTCCCCTCAACACCATCTAAATGGTTTGTGTCGTTATCAAAATTTACTTCGGTATCAGGAAGGAAGTCAAATGTGCTAATGCGTAAAGGACATTGATTTAAGTTACTAATTTTCCTTGAGAAAACATTGTTTCGTTGTGAGTCATGGCCCTCTGAACATTTGCTAATAATTCTGATATTATGAACATAACCACAGCCAGTATTAGAATATAAGGAGAAAGTATACAGGTATACAGTATTGTTGTAATTCACGCCTAAAAAGACATCAAGTATATTTGATTTCAACATGGTGTCAAAGACTAGTCTTATTGATTCTAATCTTGGTACTCCATTGTCAATAACAAGTATAATTATTTGAGATTTTGGATTCAGATAACTAAAGTTAACAAAATTGTGGGCAGTGTTAAGAACTTCGCTAAAGTAAGTAAGTAGCACGACAATACATTTTCTGTTATGAACACCATATAATGTCTCGTTGAATTTGTTAGAATTACTGATTACAATAGCTGATGGTTTTAAGCATGATCTATTGAAGACAGAGCTTATATCGATATATACATCTTGCGTAAATAGAACGACATTGTCTTGTTGATCGACATATCTCGAAAGTAAGTTACAAATACACTTGTCAATAAAGTAACTAGAGGTTAGTTTTGATCCCGAAATTAGTTGAAAATCCGACAATAACGTACCACTACCTGTTACCAAGGCTGCAAGAGTAATAAAAGTTATTTCCATACTGGATACTACAGTTGAATGTATATCTCTCAACTGCTGACTTTTGCTATTATGGTCAAAGTTAGGCAAGTATAAATAACGCATGAATCTGAATCTCATTTGTGTCCTTTAGGTAATTCTGCTTGAGACCAATAATAATAAGTTTGGAAACATATAAGAAAGTGTTCGTTGTAATTTGTGGACACTGATAACTTAGATATTCAAATGCGATTTTAGTTTTTATGCAACTGCATAGATACATAAGGGTAGGAATTAACTTTACGTTCAACTTTTAAAATGTTTGAAATCTTTCCATTATTTCCTCATAACGTTATGGCTTGGAAATGTTCTTTGATCTCTATATAATCACGCATTTACAAGATCTTTACGAAACAGATTAAAGAAATCTTTCGGTTACTACTCCTTTTAACTATTAATATGTAAATACGAAACCAGTTAAGTAAGACACATCCGCTGGCAGAAATAGTATCCAATTTACAGGTGAGTTTCTGGTATCTTCTTAAATTCTGAAAGAAACGAAACATGGTTTCAGATTAGTTAGAAGCTATAATTTGCACCAAAATAATAATTATTTAATCTGTGCATAGCTTAAAATGTTAAAAAATGAACATAAGAAATGGGCGCTATACTCAAGACTTGGAATCGAATCCTAGTATATTCCTCGACAGTTGAGTGTTCTATCACTGACGGATGCACGAGGGACAAGTGGTCTACTAGCTTTACGAACACTACCTCTGCGCATAGAGTATTCATCACACCTCAGCTAAATCATTTAATCTCTAAGCCTGAGGAAAACTTTATGTACATAGAGTCCACAGCACATAACTGGATGGAGACCTACGTTCGATTCCCGGTGTGTAGTGCTGTAAAAAACTTTTTTGTGAAGTTTTTCATGGTTTTTCTGTTGTTTGTTTTTATACAGCAAGCATTTAATGTTTTACGCTCCAGACAATCAACGTAGTCAGCTGCATTAGAGTTAAGCTTACACACATCATTTTTCATCCCAATTTACTATTGCTTTGGTTCCTGCAGCCTTACGAGGCAAATGATGATTTTAGTTATGGATTCACTGCCACATTGCTACATACTTCCTGTATATTCTCCAACCTGAAAAACAAGATATCTAAGGACACATGAGTAGTAGATGCCAGTAATCCTTACAATTTCAAACCGGTTTCTAGCCTTAACTATTAGACCTGTGAGGCTGTATTTAGTATGAGGTATTCTAGAAGAGTAAGGGAGGGTACCCTAGAACTTAGAAGGTTGTATATTTAATAGCGGAGGGGATATGTGATAAACAATGATGAGTTGATTGGGTTTTAAAAAATATTTATTGGCTTTCGCCATGTTGTTGCCCGCCGCTCGCCGTGGTACCGCAACCGATGATACGGCCTCGTGTCGCCGTCGCCGTTGTCAGCCCCGTTTGCAAAGCCGTACAACGCGGTAAGTTAAATGTATTATTTCTTTGAAATGGGTCAACGCGGAGTTTTTGTTGTTTTGCACTTGTGATACTCGGGGGGATTTTTTTGTTTTGCATCCTCCTGAAGCTCAGAGGACAACGTAGGTGTTTCTTTTGATATTCGCCGCATAACAGGTGTTGATGAGGTGTGCTAGAACATGCCTCGGCTTTTCTTAGAATTTTAATGTGCAGATGTTTTTTTATAGGCAGGCGGATCTGCAGATGTTCGTTTATTTTTGTTTGGCGCATTCTTTTATGTCTACCGCTTGATTGACAGAAGCGTTAGTTGAATGACGATTTGTTACTTTTTTAACAAAGGGTCGACCAGGAGCAAGAAAGAACGTTGCTTTTGATGTTTGCCGCCTAACAGATGTGGGCAAATTTTTTTGTTCTCCTGATGTTCACAGGATTTCTTGTGTGTTTGAAAAGAACTTTAAAATTCTCTATGATGTTGTTTTATGTCTCGTATTTTTATACTCGAGGAAACATGCTAGAACTTATTATGTTGCGCAATAGTTGCCATTTATGTTAAGCTGCCTTTTACTGCCTTCTGCTGCTTTTATTTTTATTTTTTTCTGTCACATTTTGAATCTTATTAAAACTAATGTATTGTTATGAATAAATATATTTCTGTACCCTCTACCTTCTTGTTTTTTTCATGGATTTTTGAAATAAAAGGTTTGGTTTTACCTTTATTCGAAACAATTTTATTTACAATTTTCTTTTCGTTTGATAATATTTTTACAAGAGATTTTACTGTCTGATCGTTTTTTTAAAGATTTGTAGTATGAAAACTAGAAATTATATTGTTCCCTCGCACACTGAAATAAATAAAAACTACAAGAATAGTCCACAAAGAATCGATTCTTCGTGTTGAATTTGAGTTTTGTTTACATGATGTAATTTGCAATTTCGTTTTAAAAATTTTACAATTGGTTTACTAGGTCCATTTTCGAAGGCTATGAAAATATTGACCCCGTCTATGTTTATTAATATATATGGGAATCCAGTGAGTTCCCGGGGAACTTGACGGACTTAAATTCACTATAAATGCCGCTGGATATTCAATTTGCTTTAGTAAAGTGTCCACTGAATAAATTCCAGTAAGCGTAGTTACACTAGTACAGACCTGAAGCACAATTTTTAATATCTCGTTACTTCACATTTGAATCACTTTCAGTTATTGGTGTTGGTTCATACAATTTTCTATTTTCAGGTAGAATAAAAGATCGTAGATAACAAATCAAATAGTTTGCGTACACTGAAGCTTCTTTTAAGGCACAACGAAGACTTGTAAACTGATGAAGGTAGTGAACACAACTTGATGATGGATATGCTAAAGTATTATATTTTGGACACCGTATATCTTCTAAATTAATCACTGTTCTTTGTAGAAGAGACTATAGGAAAAATTTTGTGCTTTGCCGTGAGTGAAAACCTTACTACTGTGCGAGTTATACTTGGTAAGAATGTTTTCAATTTCCATGTATTTAACTTCGCCTTCTATCCACTCTAAACCAAATGTATGCTGGCTTGAATATTCTTTGAAACTTTAAATATCTAACTTTGAAAATTATTATCTAGATAAACTATGAACTATGGAAAAATTCTTTGACTACGAAATTTTTTCATCATTATAATCGAAGGCTGAAAAGTGTACGACAGTTCTCATGGTTGATTTCAAACTAAACTAAATTTTACATGGTATGATCCGTATATACATTTCGATCTTTGTCGATCTGTATACAGGAATCAAATTGAGCGTAAAAAATACATGATATAGAATGTGCAAAATTTTGACTGAACCCTATTCGGAGATTAACGGGGGAATTAATAACATCCCATGTAGAATCATCCAAAGTATTAGTAGGAGAAAGAGTTAAAGCATAAAGAGTATATCCATGAGGGTAATCAAAATATGTGACCGTATGACTTACATTTTCATGAAATATACCGGTTAAAGAGAACAGGGTGTAATAACTTTGAACGTATAGCTGATAAAATATCGAGTAAGAGTTGTGGGAGGAAAAAATTGAGAACCAACTTGTACTTGCAACTTGTTAATATTACGAGTTTGAAAGGGGCAAAGATTTTCATGGTATTTTTCCATTGAATGTAGTATTTGCAATAAAACCTATAATGAGACCCATTGGTACATTTTCAAAAACTATATTATCAAGATTATAGGAATCAACATCTGCAGGAATGATATGCACTCTGGTTTCAACTCTAGTCAGTGGTAATTTCGGAGTATCATGAGTCATAAAACTGTTTAATGGTAACGATAAATCAGGAGAAATATTAATTCGGCGAACATAAAGAATAACGTCTTCCAGTTTAACTTTAAATGTAGAATTTTCAGCTGCATTAAGCAGAATGCATCTATACTACAACTTAAGTTTATACGAGGATTGAATCTATTTGGAAGAACTCGATTCGATCCAGGAATAATTGTATGAAGTCGTCCATACATATCAATCTATGTGTTACCAGCAACAAAAGATTTTCGTTTATAATAACCAGCATTATTTTCATTGAGACTATTAAAAATAATTGAGACTATTGAGATAGTTTACGTCCGTCAGCTTCAGCTTACAAATGCAAACTGAAAGTCTGTGCGGTGAGCCAATGCTTTTAAACAAGCTAGTTCAATCTTCACGGATGAGCAGAACATCAATTTTGAAGGCGTACAAGTAAATCTATATAAAAGACGACATTTACAGCTGAAAAGTCGATAATATTCTTTAAACAGCTATAAAAAGTTGTTACTTTTTAAAAGAATATCTTAAATTGCTACTTTTAGTAGGAATTTTCAACAAAAAATTAACTGTTAGATGTTGTGTTAGTTTGTTACTTCTAATTGGACCGGCTTGGTTTCAAGTAACACCACCATTTGGATTATTTCCGCCGCGTACAAAAAACTTTCCGTTGTATTTGCTAAACCTCTGGCGGTCGGCGTTCCGTAAACGGATAGCAACTACTGCTATGCAATCGGAAAATTAATAAGCAAATTAATTGGCAAGCTGATGACGCTTGGTCGTATGGGTTTGGCTTCAGGCAGTATTACTTGTGGATGTTTAGGTGTTATTTTAGCAAATTATTATTATTTAAGTTAAATCCTATATATGTCCTTTGCTTTTACATTATTTTAGCGTTCCATGTTCATCTGCTAATTATTTGGCGCTATGTTAAAAATCATGTTATATGTTCGAATCCCGCCTGGTCATGCATGTTTTTAAATTTAGATGTTATTATAATGTGACAGGCAAAATAAAGTAAACCAAAGCTAAATTTTATCTTAGAGTGATAACTCATAGCCGGTAAGGCAGCAGCTTCAAGGTTCCGGGTTCCAATTCCGCCTGGGACATGGATATTTCTTTTTTTATTTCTGTAAAAAATAAAGTTTATGCAATTAAAGTTTTTATGTTAGACTGATAACCATTAGTCTGTAAGCCAGCAACTTGAATGTTGAAGGTTTAAATCTCACCTCTGAAATGGATATGTCTAATTACTCATTTTATCTATATTGTTCGTACAAAATGAATTTTACCAAAGATAAATTTCAATTTTAACTTGCTAGCCGTTCCATCTCAAGCCAAAAATTTCACGGTTGAGCGATTAATCTGGCCTCGGAATGTGAAATCAGATCTCAGCTGACGATTTCTTTTAATGTCCATTACGAAACAATACCAATAGTGTATTATCTTGAATCATGAGCATGCGAAACAAACAAAAGTTGACCACGCAAACAAAGTTTCTACAAAGCCTACTTCCAGTCATACTTTATGACATTTAACGGCATAAATAACAAGTGAGCAAAGTATTTTATTTAACACAGGTGGTGTGAAAGAACATGTACTATGCATGCGAAAGAAACAAATGTTGACCACGTCAGCCAAGTTTCTATAAAGCCTACTTCCAATGGTAGTATATGAAATTTTTATTATATATATGACAAACATCATATGCGTAAGAATTGTGAAATATTATCTCGCGGAATTGTCAAGCAGTACGTCTGAACATGATCCAGCCTAAGTAAAAGTTCCCTAAATACATTAAATTATTGACTTGATTCTGGTACAGTTCCTTAAATATATAAATATACACAAATTTGAGTGCGGTTTAAAATAATGGAATCAGATGCAAAACTTTAAAAGACGTAAGAAACACATGTTATACAGTTGTTTATATTTCTGCGTCTGTAAACAACAGCTAAAGTTATAGTAATGCTTTCAAAGATATAAGAAATGAAGTAAATTCACTGATCCAGTAAATACATTTCTGCATGTGGTCAGAGTTTCATTAAGGTTCTTATAAAATATAGTTATCTTTCAACTTCCAAAAATAGCATAAGTTAACTAAAATATTTCAACCTGCCACAAGTGTAAAAGAAGTATATGTTTTATGAATGCTATCTGAAAGTGTATATTCCAGCAATAATTTCAAGCAAATGGGAATCAAAATTGGCCTCTCGTGCTTGGGGTCGATCCCTGCTCGTACCTTGTAAGATTTCTAATGCACAAACATTATGTGTTCTCCCAATTTCTTCATTTCATTATTAAGAAACAATATTCTGCGTTTCAAAAATATATACGATCTGAGCCAAAGTTCTCTAAAGGCCATAAATAAATATTTGGCTGGAAGTTTATGATTCAACTTTTTACTGGTCTAGTCTATCCTACATTTAAGTGTGCCTTAGAATTTTTTAGTTTAGAGATCCTGCACAGCACAAGTCAAATAGAGCCAAATATTATTTACGATATAAACCGAAAATTCAGTTCTACGTTTAAACACAGTGATCCATGGTAGCCAAGTTCCTACACCACTATTGCTAACTTCGATTTCTACGCAGTGAAATACTAAATACCGACTGCATACCTGTGGATGTGGAATAATGAATCCGATCTGTGCCTAAAGTGTTAAAACTAAATTTGAAATCCAAAGATATTCAATTAAGAAACTCACCTAATTTCTCAACTGATTGTTCTGACTGGTTCTCCAATGATTCGATCAATAAAAATCTGAAAATAAAAATCATAGTCTTAGTATCTACAAATGAGTCTTATTTCTAAGTAACATAAATATTACATAAGAACATTATTTTCAAAATTAAAATCTTATATTCTACTAAGGGGTTCAATAAAATAAATGTAGAGTAAGGGATTCTGCGCGTATTTTCTGTTTGAGGGGCACCAATGAATCTCAATTTTGAAAGCCTATCATAAATCGATAATTATTGCGCATAATAGAGCCTCATGTCAGTGCTGGTAATAAATATTTTTAAAATCAAAGTGCTCATATTTAATAATTACAACAAGCGCTTAAATATATTTCCATTCTGTTGAAAAAGCAAGCATTTTGGATGATAATGTAATTTAGCAAAATGTGAGTAACAAGTGCACAAGAAGTATATTTCCTCATTTCTCTTAATATCACCACCTCTAACAATAAATTCATGGCTTCCAGTCTTGTCCAGGGAAATTAACAGTATAGACCTCGGTCAAAATTTTTCAATTTCAGGTTTATAAAATGGAGCCATATATGTATTGATCTTTCACAGCACTCCGACTCAAATCTTGTTAGTTCCTATCTAATGCCAGTCATATTTCAAGAAGCCAAAAGCGACTACTGCTCAATTCTTAGCATAACTCAAAAATATGTGTAGCCCACTCAAACGATATTTAATTCCAAGCAGCTCAAACAACACAAAAACCCAGGTTAAACTGTAGGTTAATAGTTAACCTATACTCCTTAAAATGTTAACAAAAGCACTGATAAATCATTATTGTTCACTTAGGTCTCTGAGGTTCATCTCAAAACCTGCCTTCTGGCGGAATACCCATAATCATAATTTTTAATAAATTAACAAGCATTCGTAAGCTCCTCAACTATACATTAACAAAGTGTAAACACATAAGTTCGAGTTCGGTTGGCGGCCAACACTGGCGGCCATCACTCTAATTTAAAATAGACCTACTTACCATAATTTAGTGGTAAAGTATTCTTTTTGCATTGCGGAAGGCCAAAAAATAATTTTACACAACTACAACCACTGAAAATAATGCAATTCTTCAACAAAAACTATATTTTATTTGAATTCTCCCGCTGCCTTAGCGTTCAAATTAGACTATCTTGAGTTCAATTCCCGGCGCTAACATCAAATTTTACCAAAGAGTTTGAGCCCATATCAAAACGCATTCTGAATTATTGTGATTCAGATGTTACATTACCATCACTTCCAATATCCTCTCCCCTTACCTTATTCCGACTTCAGTCCTACAGGTCGCAATCAAAATATTAACCGAAACACATCATATTTCTGCGAAACTTCCCTATGCGATTTCAAATTCAAGATTAAATTCATATTCAATTAGAATTATTTTAGTATACACAAAAAAGTACAAAAATTAAAAGGAAAGAAGCGATCCAAGATTCGAATCCAAGCTGGGGCATGAATGTTTATAATTTTAACTAGATGTTAAAGTTTAAGATCAGAGTATCTATTTTCAAAAAAAAATCAATAAAGAGAAAATGAATAAGATTACTTACTTCTTCTCCAATAATATAGTCGTAAGTTCAATTTTAAGAGCACATACAAAACCTCAAAAGAACAGTTTGTCTACACAGTTCAAAAACAAAACTAAATAAAAAATAAGGCTACAGGGCTCACTTGCGAATATTTGTATAAGTGGAACTTTCCATAACATTTGTTTTCTGGAGCGATCTAAAATATCTCTCTGTAAACCTTCTTTTCCGATTTAAATTTGCTCAAAAACCATTCCCGGTGTCTTCAAGCAACGGTATTTTCTTTAGGTACTGCCAAAAATGCTTGGGGTGAGTATCTATTCTGAAACATTCCTTAAAGTTACAAACCAAGTACCTTTACCTATATAGTGTTACTCAAAATGAAGAGATCATAAAAATCTTACATAATTGAGGTTTTATGACACTCGTCTTTCTTTTTCTGCCTTTACAACCTTTTCTTCATCATCTTGTCAATGAACTGATAAAATAAATAACATATTTTTTTGAAATCTGAAGATACTTTTGCAAGTTCTAACGGTAATGAGAATCAAAGAAAACTATTACCTGAGAATTCTTAAAATTTCTTTCATTAACAGCAAACCTGAATTTCAAAGGGCGTGCGATTCCTCTTCAATAAAAGTGCTAGCAAATATTTTGTAACTTTCTCACAAAATACGTTGTCTTCCACCTTTGAGAATAGTTAAGCAATTCTTACAATCACCTGTTTGTAGTAAACGCGTTGATCACAACAACAAAAATAAATCCATAAGGGGAACTTTTGTCGCTCTTTTTCCCTCTTCACAAAAGGTTGTAAATAGCGATGCCAAAGTTTGATCTGTGACATATTTTCTAAGAATAACTGTTTAAGCAATATTTCAACGAAATCTCTTTCCAAACAACCTGCCTCTTTTCTAGTAGATTCTTTCAAATACAGGACTCCCATTGGTTAGTAAAATTTATATTTCACAGCACTATAGAAGTGGTTTAACACATTGTTTACGTATTAAAAAATATAGTGTGGTCATTCGAGAGTCTGGCACCGTAGAGAAATTAACTATGTTCAAGTTAACTGAAAAATCTCAGAGTATTTCTTAATAAAGATATAACAAACTAATTAATAATAATTTCGGGTACACTAAAAAAAGTTTAAAAAAATGAAATTAAAGTTATAATATCGCCTTATATGGTTTCGCGATCGGCACGGGGCCGTATCATCTGTTTCGGTAGCATGGCGAGCGACAACATCAGAACAACATGGAGGATGACAATACATACTTAAAAAATCTGATCAATTCATCCATTGTTTATCACATATCTCCTTCACTATTAAATGTACAACCTTCTAAGTTCTAGGGTACCTCCGCTTATTTGTCTAGAATACCTCATACCAAATACAGCCTTACAGGGCTAAGGCTAGAAACCGTTTTGAAATGGTAAGGATTTATGGCCTCTACTACTCATGGACTGAAGGTATTTGGTATAGATTGTGATAAAGTACTAATAAAGCTTCAGGGAACTGAATAAATCTTTTGAATTATAGGAAGAATTTAATTCCCTAGAGATAATACTTCAAATATATCTTTACTGTAAACTGAAAAACTATGAATTCTTATAAAAATATGCTGTCATCCCATGTATACAATACTTTAGTTTCTAATTATGATACTATTCAAGGGAAATATCTATTTTCGGTCATAACTACCGTTTCCAAAAATCAATTATCTTTAGCTTAAAATCCCGGGAAATAACCTGCTTCTGTTGAAGGGTAGAGGTATTATGTTTGCGTTTACCAGTACATTGTGTTTCACTATAAAATCTGTGTCATTCCTCATGCTTTGGGCTCCAAGCCTGGAGACAGTGTAGAGACAGTGTAACAAAAATATTTTATGTTATGTGCATATTTTAAAAGAGTTGTATAAATGCCTAATGCACCCCCATGTAAACAAGCAACAACATATAGGTTTATCCTAATGATTCTTTTGCAATAGGGCTCTGAGAAGTATTATTTCAAAGCATATCATAACGTAAACACGTCCCGCTGCTCCCCTCCCCGCTATCGGCACGTAAGGGGGCCATTTCAAAAAATGAATTTTCAAATAGCTTGGAATCGCTGACAACTGGGTGCTTGGATCCAGGGCGATCATTTAATTGAGGGAATGAAACACACACTTCTATATGACAGCGCGCGCAGTGGCAATTTTAAAACCACTGCAATAGAAAAAGAAACATACTCCATTTTGGAGGCGATTAAACTATCACTTTAAACGTCTCCGCGCCCTAGCAACTGAATTACTCCATTCGTTGGCTGCGGTTTGTACACCCATAAAGAAGTTATCTATCTATCTATCTATCTATCTATCTATCTATCTATCTATCTATCTATCTATCTATCTATCTATCTATCTATCTATCTATCTATCTATCTATCTATCTATCTATCTTGGTACTATCATCACGCCTGAACGGCTTGACCGATTTGAATTATTTTTCGCACATGTTCAGACATTGGTCCTGTGTGTAAAGTTATCATATTAGTCGCCATCTTGGATTCAAAATTGTCACCCATAAACAATTTTCCACGCCGTTTGAGCTAGAGATACGAAATTTGGCATAAAAGTGTATCAACCGGCGGGCAAATAAGCAAAACTCACTATGGAGGCGCAGCCCCGGGAGGGTATGGGGGCAGCATGGGGGCTGAGTCCCCCGGAGAGTCTGGTTACAATAAAGGGGGTGTAGTCCCGATGACTGTTGCCAACATATTTTATTCAGCTCACACCAAAGGGCGAAGGAATCAGCTAGTTACAAATAGTTACCCAGTAAGAAGTAATGTATTTTATTAGTAGTGTGTTTTGCAATAAAAGTATGTAATCGTTTATTGTTAAATTATTCATATTTGAAGTAAAAAAATCCCTTTCCGTAGGCCTACAGGCTGAGGTAGATTTCGAAGTTTCGCTGGGAGCCGGGGCTCGCCCCCCAACTTCAGTGCTTTTGAGAGGATGCGCATCCTTTGTCTTAACCAAAATCTCCCTGCAGCACTAAACCACCACGGAATACATCTTCACCCTCCCACGGTTGGCTGCGCCCCCAAAGGGAAGATTTGCCCCATTTATTGTAACCTACTCTTGGTCATACACCTTCATTGAAAATTTCGTTTCTCTACCTTCAATGATTTGGAAATTGGGTTTTTGGGGCGGCATTTTGGATCCAAGTTGACGACTTTTTGAAAGTTTTCTTATTTTGTCGTGACCTACTTGTGATAGAACAACTTCAAGTAAAATTTCATTTATCGAGCTCAAACGGTGTGCAAAATGGGATTTTGGGCGGTCATTTTGGATCCAAGATGGCGACTTTTCCCTAATGTTGTGATATTTCCCTAGGCTACTCGCCATAATGCACCCTTATGCCAAATTTCGTATCTCTAGCTCAAACATTGTGGAAAATGGATTTTTAGGTCCGCCATTTTGGATCCAAGATGGCGTCTTTGAACTCATTAGGTAACATTTTCATAATCAAAAAGTGATGTTGTACCTTTATGCCAAATTTGATTTCAATAGCCCCAGCGGTTTTGGCTGTGTATTCTATACAACAATGGGTTCGGCGGCCATTTTGGATCCAAGATGGCGACCGATTTTGCTCATTAACGAACATAACCGAGCTATTAAGCCTAGAAACAACATATAAAAATTTGGTTCAAATATCTTCAAAATTATGGCCGCTAGCGTGTTAATATATATATATATATATATATATATACACACACTTTCATATCATACCGATCTCAATAGGTATATTTTCTTCGAAATCTTCCTAAAAACACCCGTAATTGAAGTAACAGACAAAATACAGAAGCGATATTTTGAAATAATATATATATATATATATATATATATATATATATATATATTGTGTTCAACATAGATATGGAAATAATTTATTAAGTTAAAGAGTTGTTATTTTCGGTTACAACTTTAGAATTACATATTTTTCATTGTAAAATCCTCTCAAAATTATTTCGCGAGGTAAATATTTGTCTTAAGTCAGCAATATCCTAATGCAAAGGTCTTCAAAAGCTGGACTCGGGTTCGGATTGGACCCCGAGGTATTTTTTCCGGACCTTCAAGGTTTAATACGAATTGGAATTTATGTATGGTCTTTTGGCATCTTTGGCACACACCAGGTTTCCTACGATGATAAGAGTAATATGTGAATATGTTGTGTTATGTGTATATCCCTCACTAGCTGCAATGTACGAGAAGCCCAGAAGTGTTAGGTAAATTCTTGCTAATTAACCGCGTGTTTACGCTTAATTCTTCCCAAAAATATACGGAGTAACCAATAAATGTATTACTATTCTGTTTCAATTTATTTATGACCTTTAGGCATTTATGGCTTAAGCCGGGATAAGGTAGGGCAAGGAGTCGGCCAGACCCAAGTTGAAGGTACCATCCCGGAATTTGCATGGTGTGACTGAGGAAGAACTTAAGTCGGGATGATATGCCGCTGGTATAGAACCCAGGACATCACGAAAGTGAAGGCAACGTTCTAATAACTGGGCTACGGTCACTCGGTCTTACTGTTGTACTCATAGTCGAGTAATTATCGACTAATGCATATTTATTGCGATATCAACATCAATCCGGACCCCAAAAGAAAATAATTGAAGCCTTAGTTCTGACTGCCCTAGTGCTTTAAAGTTAAAGCCAAATTTCTCTTGAGGTGCTATGCAGCCAGTCGAAAAATAGTATTTTGGTATGATATGCCATGACCAAGAGCGAACAAGTTATAAAATCTTTCTATCCTTGCTTATCTGTCCTGAAATAATTGAAGAACTTTTTATCTTCTCTCAAAAATGCAAAGACCTCCCAGTGGTCCAGGCGGTAACGGATTGGTAATGGATAGGCACACAGGTTTGAACTCCATGGCCGACCATCCTGATAGGTTTCCCTTGCTTTCACAAGGCAAATGCTGGCGGATAATATCTTAACTAAGATCCTGACGGATACCTTCTGTATCCTCTACCTATCCTATCCTGACCCGAGATAAACATGCCATAAATAAATTCAAATTCAAAGATACAAAGAAATTATAATTTTGCCCCTTTAAAAATCTCTGGCCTGCAATTGGATAAACCCAATGACTTTTCGCGTTTTCACTATCTTAAATAAAGAGTAGCCGACCGCGGTAGCCCTGTGATCTCTGGCGTCAAGCCAGCATCTTTAAAGTTTTGGGTTCGAATTCCGGCTGACGAGTGAGTCATGAATATTTGTGAATTTTAGAGACTCCACATCTAGTGGAATCGAGATAACCCGAATTTATTAGTTATTAAATGACCCAAAATACAAAGTTTACAAAGTCTTAAAAAAAAAAGAACAGCCATTTATTTGAAATTCATTTCGATGTTGAGCGACTAAAATCGCCTAGTGCGCGCGACCTAAAAATGTTAGTAATTTTTTTTAATCAAGTGATTTTCTCTCTCAATTTTTAACCACCAGTTCGCGTCTAGGATTAGTCGCAAACAAATGACAATCATTTTCAGCTATCATACGACTTCTATACTGACGTGGATAGAAATATGTTTGCATTCTTTTTAATGTGAGCCACATCATATAGGAACAAAAGTCTTTGACCATCCAGTTACCCATTGCTGGCCACCCAATCACTAGAAAACTCGGAGAGTATGGTTCAAGGAAACATCAATGGTAGACTGGAAACTGATGACGAAAGAGCTACAGTTAGGCAAGTTATGCAACACCGTATGACGACTAAGCCAGGAATTATTAAAAAATTATAGTGGTATATCCTGAAAGTTTCAATTAACAGAGTCAGGAGAAGTCTTGCATTGGAGTTTCGTGCAACTCATTTTTATTAAGCATATCTCTTGTGATTTTGGCTACTTCCAAAATGACAATAACACTAGAACTGTACGTGCATGAGGTTCCCATATAACTTACTGTGTGTATATGGCATGAGGAACATGACAATGATCTGAAACACCTCATGTAACTAGCAAATTTTCTAAATCTGACACCTGTTAACGTATGGTGCTCATTGGAACAAATACGTCGTACCTGAAACATCTTACGTTACCACTAAATTATCTAGACCGAAATGCTATTGAATATGTACGGGACGTATTGGAATGCAACTTATTATCAACTGAACGCAATATTAGTACAGAAATATATCCTTTTATTATTAAAAAAATAGGTCACTTCATTTCCTCCGTGACGCCCGAACAAGACGTTTTAAGGTATCAGATGACCTTACAATGCACTAGGTAAGTACTCTATTCTCTTTAGCACGCCAATGTATATAACTAAAACTTTCATCAAATAATACTTTGTTTGCTTACAATCAATTTTGTACCTATAGGAATCTAACCAGGTTAGTTTGATATGTATACTATGATGGATGAACAGTCATTTACGATCTAGGATCGTCATAAGTCTGGAGTTCAGCGAGCAATCTTAAGGACAGGGGAAGATCGGAAAGATATTGTTAACAGATCTGGGTTGATATCTCTTTTCTGGTTGAGGACGAAGATTGTGAATTTCAATTGAAACTAGAAATATTGTAATGTTATCACGGGCTGCTCCAATGAAAGTAGGTAGACTCATCAGCAAACCAGGGGCCCGCGGCGCCCTGTTGCAAAAAAAGGGGTTTTCCCAACTCAACGTGGTCAAACCTACACTGGAAACAAGCTGACATGGGGCACAGAAGATTGCACAAAACAGAAGATAACCGCTATCAGACCTGAAGGCAGGGAGGGTACCTACCTATCAGCACCTTGCTTCGACCACATCGAAGACAAAACATATACTAGTCTAGTTCACAAAGATACATCTAAGAAGCTCGAAAGAAGTGCCCAAACGCAGAAAGTTGGCAAAAAGCAGAAGGCTAATTAAAACACGAAGAAAAGCGTCCCTAAAAAAAGTGGGGGAGAGACGCAGGAACACAAAACGCTATTTTAGTGACCTAACGCAACTAGGCCCCTAAAATAGTACAAGGTTCAATACTGCTGCGCACTAGTTAATTTTAACACGAAAATTTGGATGCACTGAACTAATTTGACTATTCCCTAAAGATTGCTAAAGCATTGGATCAAATATCAAACTTTGACTTCATCTGCATTTACTTTCTCACATATAATTAAATTAACATATTACGTACTGAAATAGCGAAAGGTTGGGAACATTTCCAGCAATACCACAGTGATGGTACTCTACCTACATCATAATGAAAGCCTTGGAACAAGAAATATCTGGTAAAAATGTAATTTATTTTTACTTAAATATGACAAACGCAAGGCAAAAGATTGATTGCTGAATTTTCTTAAAAAAAAAAAAAGTTTCCGAAGAGAATCTTTTGAACTTCAAAATGAACATTGAATATGCTGTCAATTTCACATAACAAAAGGATAATTTAATTATATACAGAAAAGCTCTGTCCAAGTACAGAGAATATAATTCACATACTTATTTTCCAGAAGAAATAAATTACTTTACTTTTCAAAACGTAGTAGACATTCTAAACTTTAGCCCGGTTAAATCAACATTTCCACAATTACTAACGAATAACGTGTCATTTAACGAATATACTTTTATTTACAATGTAGCTACTGGACAATAATTCAAAACGTTGCTAAAAATATTTCGTATATAATTTTCGTTTTTAAATTTCATTCAGCATAACCTTCAATACTGATAATACAAACATGGTCAACTAGTTTTGGGTTAAGTATTAACTTTCAATATGAGATTCCATGAGCTGACTGACTTACGGTTTGCGTACATAACGAATAAGCTTTAAACTTTGTAAAATACCAAAATAAAACAAGGCAAACGTTGAATCTCACGATTAATAAAAACGGATATGTTTCGTGCAAATCAAACATACCAGTACCGAAAGAGCAAACAAAAATGCTGAACGGAAAAATAATGTCCTTTTGAAAGGTCGCATCAATTATAGCGCAAGGTAAAATATTTTTACATACAAACCAAAATATGAAATTTAGCTATCTTAATGTAGGTGAAACAGACTTGGGTTTATGGGAGAGATAGAGGAATTTCAAGACATTAAACATACATAGCTGAATTTAGATAACCGACCCGAGATGCCTATCAAATTAAGCAGACAATCTTACGGTGCAGATCACTTCACAGAAAAAAACACAACAATTTCAGATTGAAGAAAACACTAAATTACTTGCACACACAGAGAAAAGGGGATATCAATCACACTGAAATTTCATTTATTTCAGAAGAACTAAAAAAACACTGCACACCACATATACCACAACAAATCACCACACACACTCATGAACACCACTTCACACAATCAAACTGCCATAAAGATGTTTCGTCTCGTTTAATCCCGCTCAAGGTCATATGGAGGGTGTAAGACGCCAAATTGCAGCATTCGATTCACAGCTCATTTTATAAAAGATATGGAGAAACAGCCTCCCAAAAGTTGTTATTATTTACCAGTCGATGCTGCTCTGTAAATTAATTAACTTTCCAGGCATTGGCTGCATAATAATATTGCTTTTATATAACTTTCGGAGGCAGCGTAAATTTTGAGCAGTCTTTCCTACTCGACGACCATGTTTTAACTATTTATTGGTCTTTAGCAAATCAGCGAATAAAATCAAAACAAAAGGAAGAGCAGAATGCGAGAGTGGCTTAACCACCTGAATTTCAACGAAAAATAAAACAACGATCAGATACTTTTGTTTGTTTTTGAAGATTTTCAACGAAAGAGAAATTGTTTAATAAAACACTGTAATAAAATATACAAAGAAATATTCAGTAATAAAATGAAGAAACAATAAAGATAAAATCCCGCCAAACAACAATGAAAGGGATGGCTAATCTTCATCTGGATAAATAATACTCTTTGAAGAAAGCCGAAGACGAAAAGTATCGCCGAAAAAGTACGAACAAAAAATAAAATAAAACACACAAAAAAGGGAAGAGAGTAAGATATGTTGCGACCAAGCGAAAATGGATCGCTACAATATCCAGATTATTTTATGCTCTGATAAATAAGGACTGGTGCCTAATATTTGTGTTGATCATTACCTGTTATTTATTTTTATCGTTTATTTGTGTTTTACTCCCGTTGGTGTGTTTGTTTTTATTTTGTAGACTTAAATAATGTTCATAATTTTTTTTTTTACTTTTTGTATCTTATTTGGCCAAATTAAGTGCATCATTCACACCGGGCAATGGCACATTTATGCTGTGGAGGCAGTAATCATTCTCATTTCTGCTTTCGTGTGCGTTTGCTCCGTCTCACTTTTCATCATCGGTGGAGCTTATGTGTGTTTCTTTTTTTCTAATTTATAAGTTTTCTCTTTTTATGAAAGTTTTTGAATAATATTTTACCCAAGGAATTCTGCTAATTTCTTAGTGGCTGTCATCTTAAACACAAATAATTTAAAAAACGAAAAAAGTTATTAACTACTATACCATTTTATACCATTTAGGAAGGTACAACAAATTTCACACACTCAAATCATTATTCTAATATAAAGGAGAGAACAAAAGAAAAGGAAAGAGAGGGCAACTAAATTAGCATTCATATAGTTCGGAGCAATATTCGCACTGTCTTTCATCATTCATATGATATTCTACAGCCAGGGATGCCATCAGCAACGTGATTTACGGCAAATCGGCCCCAAGGAATCCTGGATCTGCACCGCTGTTTCTTGCAGAACACAGGAAACAACCAACAACCTCTTATACGCATGACCCCTGGAGTCCTCCAGACAGCCAAAATATTTCCTCTGATAATGAGCTCGTTGGTTGCCAGCAAGACGGTATAGAATTCCATGACACTACCATCATCTTCTCCAAATGCTATTTTGGATATCTGCTTTAAGTTGATGCTATATTTATTCCCCAGATATTCATGGGTGTTTGCTGTGAATATAGCAGGATACATACTATTTAGGATCGAATATTACATATCAAAGTATCTTCAGGAACTGTTCGTAAACATTTGTTATTTAAAAAGTTTCATCTCTACGTTCAAAGCCTTGTTCAACAAGTTGTAATAGCTCTTGTAGATTTTTTTGCATTATCACAGCTTTTCAGTTATTCTCTCTACTTTCTTTACAACGCCTTCTTCCGTTTACATGCAGTGTTCTAACGAGCAACCTTAATGCCACTTTAAGGATCTTTGGCTTTTCTAATTGCGCTAGCTTGTGTCTGTATTTAATATCTTCGTAAAAATCGTTTATAGTATAGCCATTTCAACTAATACCCTCTCCTTGCTCTTCCTCACCGTTTTTCTTTTATCCCCCCTTTCCTGCATTGTTTTCTTTAGTTTTTTTCCCGGTTGGTTCATTAGTTGATTTAGATTACTTTGTCCTGTTCTGTCCTTATTGCTTTTTTCTCTTTTTAACTGTGTATCTTATTTCTCCATGTGTTAATGAAACAAAGGACAACTGGCGGAGATTCGCCTTCATGCTGCTGTTATCATAATGATTACTGGATATTGCATAGACAGAAGTCAAGGACAAACTTGAACGACGACTCTCGTATTTCTGAGAACAGAACCCTGCTGAATATTGCTTCCCTATTTAATTCTCTAGATTCTAGCGTAATAAAAATAATAATGAAATATTATTAATTTGAAGGCAATCATTATTTCTTTCGTTTTATGGAGAAGTATCGAACATCAGTGAATATTAATTTATTTATCTGTTTCTTTTGATCTGGATTTAGATAAATTACAACTCCTGATATATATGTGCAACAAATAGAAAAATATAGTATTAATTTCTGTCCAGAGTACGATTATAATTAGATTTTACTCCAGGTTTACCCTTAGTTACTACAAATGTAAATGCAATAACTGTATCAAACCAACGTTCTTTATGTGAAAACATGAAAAATAATAAAGGGGCTCCAGTTTGAATTTGAAATTTTATACATTTGTTTAGAAATACAATTTTTTGTGGAGTTGGACTCTTGAAAGATATCCAAACTACAGGATTATTACAATACTCATCAATCCCAACTTATCATATTATCCCTATTTTGAGAAAACTGCCTGTTTTGAGTAAAGAAATACAGTATAAGGAAGTTATTTGGCTATTTTTCTGTTTAAGAATTTCAGGAGAAACATTCGTCAACGGGACTTAGTTATACATTATCTGCACGTTTTATTAAATCACTTATAAGATATACTAATCATTATGTAATGATCGCAGGGCTTTTATTAAGGTATGATTTTTCTCTTTTATCGCACCTTCGCCATCGTTTTAAAAGTAAAAAAAGAAACTAGACTTCTAATTACTAACAAGAAGTGAGGTAATTTCAGACGATATATAATGATTCCTAATTAATTATTTCGAAATGTAAAATACGCTATGTACGAACACTGAGAACCCTTGCTGTGTTTCCTTCATCTATCACTGCGGTGCCTAATTTCTTTAGTGGACTAAGCTACATTTTAATTGGGAGAATCCCTACTCTAAATGAATCGACATGTTTAATCAGTGTCTCCGCTTACTCGCTCTTCCTTGATGAGTCTCCGGGAGGATCGTTCATTGTCTTTTGAGATAGAGGGCGCTCTCACGTCTCTCGCCCTCTCCTTCTGTCTTCTGCTTCCTCTCTCTCTCCATAACAAGCAGTGTAGTTGAGACGGAATTTCGGTCAAGTCGAGAGTAACGTAAAGTGGTTCTCTGCCAGTTTACAATTCTCTCTCTCCAGTTCCTCTTTACTGAATTTTAGTGTATTCTAACTCTGAATGTGCTTATTTAGGTCAACGATATCATTAAATAGCCTTCAATGTACACAGCGAACTAACGGTTGCAGTTACTATATGCACAAAAAATATATTTATGTAGAAAAGTTCGTAGTTCCTTAAATATTATATAAATTAAACGAGGGGAATGTTACATTAATCTTCAGTAAGGATTTCATCAATGAAATGAACAGAAACCCCTTGTAAAACTGTGATCGAGCACATCCATTTTTTATTTTGAAGACCGTCGAATAATGTTATACTTGAATTATAACTCGTATCAAGTCCTTAAATGTTTCTTTAAAATCACATTGCTATATGAACTTATTGATCTTGTAAGAAGTAATATTTCAGAAATTACAAATTAAAATTTAGTTCGCACCCACGTACAATACACACAATAGAATCACGAACTTCAGAAGGTGAACCTTCAGTGATAATGGAAAAAAAAAATGATATGCAAATATGGCGAAAGCACCTACATTTTCGTTTGAAAGTTGTAGGAAAATCGTCCCTGGAGAGATTAGAATAACAATATCACAGGAATAAAGACTTAGAAACAGCATGATAGTAAAAAATCGCACCCGAGGATTACTATACTGGTGCAGCTTTGCAATTCCATTAACCCGACACGGAGGAGGTATATTACAACAAACATGTAGGAAGAGCAGGAGTAGAACGTTGCGAACTGAGTAATATTCAGGGTGTTATTTGTCACTAAAAGAGATAGGAGGAATAAATTCTCAAGCATAAACGCATATTGGAGTACTGAGCGCAAATCCACTAATATTCCCTCCCTACAAGAAAACGAGTAAGTGAGGTACCAGGGAATTTCCCCTAGATATAACACCTTGGTAGCAGTGATAGTTCACAGAAGGATTATGATAAGTACCCAACGTTGTCGTAGTACGTAAAAACAAAGAATATGTGTGTTGGATTGTAGAACAACTGTTGCAAACGAAATGGATGTGAATTAGTTTCCAAATAATGGGTGGTGCATGTCGTCTAAAGTAGATAATCTGTATTGTTGTGAAACACAAATTTGCTAGGGAAGGGGATGGGGAAAGCGGCGGTCAGAATTATACTTAAGGTGCCATCCCGTCATTTGCCTGGTGAAACTGAGAGAAACCATAGAAAACTTCAGTCAGGATGGTCGGCCGTGGGGTTCGAACCCTCGTGCCTACACATTACCGCTCCAAAGTCCACGATGCTACAGCGTGGACCACGAGGGCTGAGTAAGATAAACGAGACTTACGAAAAGTGATACAGTGCAGAATTTGTAAAAAAAGTAAGGTAAAGGAGACTTACGAAAGCCATCCAGGGTAGGATATCAAGTTCACAAAAATGTGAAGAAATTTTATTTCCTCAGTCGCAACTAGCTGAAGTGTTTTTAAGGCATCTTAACTATTGGCAACAAAATGCAATGGAAGCAATAAATGTCGGACTCAAATTATTACAGGAAATCATGTAGTGTATACCAAAGACAGCTGAAAATTAAAATTAAAGAAATAACATTACATTGGCTTGAAATTACTATTTGCAGGATTAATAATTTATCTCTTTATACGTCATGATCAATCTAGTGTCTATTTAGTATTTAATACGTTTGCGTAAATTAAATTATGGCTACAACTTTAAAAATATTATATAAGAAAGATGAAAATTCACTCTCCCTTTGATAAATTCAACGCAATTCTCAAAGTGAGAAAAATAATTAGTGATTGTAGATGGAGAGCGCAAGTTCTTATTTTCGATAGGTAGAAATGTAAGTCACCCTTACAAAGTGTACTGTTGCAATGATTAGACCACATCATTTAGGAGTACGCAAATACATTATTATTCAGAGCGGACAATTGTTTCACCAGTGCCAGAATAAGCTACAAATTGCGCTTTTGGACTACTAATATTGGAATTGTGAGTCTTCACCCATAGAGCAAACCTTCATAGCTTTCTATTTAAATTTTAATGTAAATACTTTTTAGGAAGCAACTCTCTAAATCGGACATTAGGTGTCCGGTTTGAACTTGTACTTGAACTTGAACTTGAACTTAAAAACAGACTGTCCGGTTAAAAACGGACGGTTGGCAACCCTACATTATACAGTTTTTCTAGAGTTTACCAGCGATTGTCTGACCTGTGAACCTTGGAATACTACATGTCGTACGGAAACTTGCTATAGAAGAGGATATTCTCCAGAATGTTTCAATAGACTTCAGGGTGAACTCCAGGTATACGGTCCGTGGACACCACGCTACTCGCAAAGCAGTATTGAACGAACGTACTGTGCACGAAAACAGCGTATACAGAGTCTTACGCCGTGTGATTTTGGATCATGTAAAACGTTTAGTCACTTGTTCAAGTATCAAGCCATAAATGATGTATTGTGGCGAGATCGGATTATGTCTTACTCGCCCCATCCTAGCTTTTGCTAAATCTTATGTTTTGACCCACTATTGGAGCGAAAATTCTCGTTTAAGTAACATTAAATTACAAGAGAAGTTGTGTAATGCCTGTTGTAAAGAATATTTGCCGATTCCCTGCTTAGCAACAACGAAATTCGAAAGTATGAAAATAGGTTAGCTGTCAAAGAAGCTTGACCTAAATGTGGTTATGATTAAGCATGGAAATTCCTGTTTTACGGAATTTAGGAAAGATGAGTGTGGACAGTCAGAAGGACATCAACAAACGGGCAAGATAAGATCAAAACAGACATTCTTAGAAAGGGTTGTGGTCAAGAAATAAGTCAGAAATGTTACTCAACACTCAAACCATCCTCTTCTTAGCTCCTTTCTCTTTACCGTATATGGTATCGCGTGATATGAGCGGAAGGTCTAGTGTTCATGGTGACACTTCGAAAACGTGGATGCTAGCTTTCCGAGGCGTTCGGGAAGAGCCCTGTATAAAAGGCCCAGGGTCACAAACTATAACACAGTCAACGCCTACGAAGCCACTTGGCCATGAACCCTGTGACAGTTGAATCAAGAAATCTCACAGCAGGTCAATCAGGTCAGTAAAAGTTAACTTCAAGCAATTAGTTATTTTGGTATGGTACATGAAACCTACTTTTCCCCCAGTCTTGTAGCATGTCTTATTATCATGTTTTCATACAACTTCCAACGGTGTTCTTCAGGAAGAAGTTGCAACTTAGCTGTTTAGTGTTTTAAATATGAACAACTGTCTTGTTAAATGTAAACTGAAATGAAACCAAGTACAGTCATGCTAAGGAAAGGACAGTCTGTCGTTGCTTTATCAAGGTAGTTTAGTAAGAAATCTTTTAGTTTTTATTTGCAGAACATTTCATGTTTGGTGTGTTAAAGTCTTGAAATGTTATTACAATTTTTATTGTATTACTCAACCACTCTTTTATTATGTAAATAAAAATGTATTTCCCTTTGTTGTCTTTTAGCAGTTGTTCGCCTTGAGGCACATTGCCGCTCCTTGACCACGCTAGAATAAGTCAACATACCTAAAAGTTTCTACCTCTGAGATCCCTGAGACCTGAAAAGGTTACTTTTTAACGTCCGCACACTTGGTATCGCTCCCAGAGCAAATTATGATGCCACAGTATTTGTGTCACTATTTGTAGTCACAGATGAAATGAATTTTTATAGAGATGGCAATACACATTTCCACAACAACCACTCAGAGACTACCGGTATTCTGGGGTGTGACCCATGGAGGAATTAGAATAGAAGGAGACGCCCAAACGTACCCCTACTTTGAAAATAAATTGAAGCCGAAAATGGCCGCCGCTCCGGTTGTATGTATCACGGTCCGCCATATTGCGTATGGAATAAAATTGAAGTATTGTATTCACAGACATGAAAATAATCAGATCATTCTTTGTGCTTTTCTGCGATTTTTAAAATGGTAATGAGTTGTGTCGCTTTTGGATGCATAAACAGATACAATAAGAAGGGTCCCAATGTCACATTTTACAGGTGAGTAGAGAAAACTTCTGTCGAAATATAAAATATTGATATAAATTTATGGCATGGAGAGAATTAAAGGTGTTTTTCATTATGTCGTCAATATATTAATTCGATAATTTAAGAAGGATTACTGTTTTAATTGTTCTCATAGATTTTAAGTAATTACAAGAAAACTAACTAAAGGAAATGTCAGTAGTATTCATTATATTTCATGCACTTTGGGGAATTTTTTCGTTATGCAACTTTCGATGTTCACTGGAAGTTTTGGTTACTCTTTATGTTTAGCTATATTTTATAAGCACTGACAAATTATCTGTGTATGTTTGTATTCTTTAACCATAATACCAAACCTTCAAGTGTAAATTAAATGTAATTACAATTCAATAATGTGATTTGTAGTGTGACCGTATCAGTATTTGACCAAATAAGGAAAAATTCAACTCTAACCAAGAACTGACGTTTATATAATAGAAAAATTATACGAAACACACCCTAGGACCATACAGAATAAGTCAAATAAAAAACAGCTTGCATTTATTTAATGTAACACGACAACAAACAAATATATTGCTGAAGGTGTAATTGCACCAGTAGTTGACCAGTTGTAGAAGCCAATTGTGAACTACGGCTGTTGCCGTGTAGATCATTGATTCTGTTTACTATAGGTTGTTCCTTGAACAACGAAGGAATGCAATAATTTATTATTTCACTGTACCTTCTACTCCATATGCAGGGATATCTTGTATTACTTATACTTCTGTCCTCTTATTGTCTGCCCTCTGCTCTCTTCCAGATGCCCTTTACACTTTTTATTTCATTTTGGGGGTACTGTATTTCCTGATTATACAGCATTTGGGGACTACACTATTAAACCGTATGGAAGTATAAAACGTACTGTGTTTACTATAATATCCAATATAAACTATTATTACTGTTTGTCTCCCTTATTAGTCAACCACTGGCGACTGGTCCATTACTGGTACGGTCACCATGTAGCTTCGCATGCATAGACCAGGTAAATGAGAGACTAAATTGTAACACATCTTTTCGAAATGAACACTGGAACATATTTAACACTTTACGCTTTCTGAATCTTAGAAGCACTGTTTATATGTATCCAGTATGTTAGTATCATTACATGGTTCATGGGGTAAATTGTAATTTATGGCAGTCAAGAAATGTAAAAATTACAGCTATGGAGCTATTTAGATTACCTTACGGTTGGGCAGACACATGGAGTCTGTTAAACTCTAATAATAAATATACGAAAGTGACTAACCCGTTTTCGCTAGTTCGACATTATGTCTAATATAATCTGTATGCTTTTGATCAATTCGAATTTAATTGTCATAACTGCATATAATTGCGATATCTGTGTATTTATTTTGTCTTTATCGTTTTATTATCATAATCAAACAGGATTGTGTATGCTTAATATGAATTAGTGTTGTGGTTACCTCGTACCTGTCACAGATGCCTTGCACCGATTTCATTGCATTGGTCAATTATCCATGCACTGCGAAGGTCATTGCGAGCGGCCATTAAGAATTGCTCGGCGCACATAGTTCAGAGTCTCGCATGTCTCGATAAAGTCTATGTCGGAGGAAATTCATGCATATAGACAAAATAATGCCGAGTAAGCGAAGGTGGGTTAATTAAAGCCAGATATGTTTCATGGATTGCATCTTGCTATCGTCTTATCGACACATTCTAATTCCCGCCCTTCTGCTACCGTAAAGAGTTCCCTATTCTTCACTTATCTTTCTGCTTTATTCTCCATCAATTCGAGATGGCAATGCTTACATTTTTCAGTATTAACGAATTCCAAAAAAAATACCTATTAGTTTACCCCTCTACGGTATTTAATCTGGAATTAATAACTAATTTATCCAAGTTACAGTAGAGGCATTTTTTTTCTGGTGTAGAATTTTTTAATGAAATATATGCAAGTTAAACCTACGTATAGTGAGGATAATGCAAGTAATAAATGAAGGAAAATTTAAAAGGACTGGGAAGGCCTCTGGACAAGGTGAACCAATGGTGATTTGTCATTACGTTCCTCTAGATCAGAAGTGAAGAAAAAAGAGGAACACCCACGCCCTGAACGTATTTTGAAATCATAAAGGTGTGTCGGCCGCGTTGGCAGAAGAATTCCTTAGTGAGCACATCTACCTATGTGGCCAGGGGTCTTACGCAGTTAACGGTTACAGATGTCAATATTTTTCATTGTTCAATATTTATTCTGCTAGACTTTTTTCATTCAACCGCACCTGGAGTTAATTTAAACGTTGCCTTAAAAAACAAATGTAAGTATAATAACATATGATATAGATTTCGTATAAATATTATCTGTATGGTGTACATAAAACAATAGGGACTTCGTGGTTTTCTTCCATACGCAAGATGGCGGATGGCCGCACTGGATGATTGACGGGCGGCCATTTTCAGCTTCAAAATTTGGCAGCTTGGGCGTCTCCTTCTATCTAATTCCTCCAAGGTGTGACCATACGTTATACCTAAGTACCTGACGGGTTAGCATTATCTACAGTTCCTACAAGTCACATTGCATGTCCTTCTGAAAAATACATTATCGGTCATATGAAGAAAGATGTACATCGTGTATAATAGAGTTCTAACGAACTTTTGACAGTATTTACGTCGTACTTTCTCTGAAAGATGGATCGATCAAGGCGGTCATAAGTTAGGATCCGCACGTTCCCCTGTACTAAAACCCTGTAGACTTAGTTGTGGAGCTATCACAACATGCTGGTGTACTCAGAACCATTGTATGGTGCAATACATCTGCAACAACTTTTGTATGGCGCCTGTGACACTATTCGGAGTTCTGGAATATTCACCCGCAGTAACTATCTTTTTCTCCTCACGAACACTCGGGCTTGCTATTGTTAAGCACTTCCTATTCTACAAGTTGTCTTCTCAGTATAACAAAGTACCAAACAATATTGATTACATTTTACATCATCAACCTGTAACGGAAAACCCGGAATCAACATATGACTCAAAATGAGGTATTAACTTTAGTCTTACGTTGTTTTAAACACATTTTGTTATTATTTTTGTTGATTTGTTTCTTCAAAAATAATGTATTGTCTTTTTTGTATTGCTTATTTTTGTTATTTTGTTTGACAACCCAGTGTAAATTGCCCTTGTTTCTGAATCTACTTAATGACAAACAAATAAAGCACAATCAACGTTATATCCTATAAATGTAATGGAGGAATACTGGATACAGGGGATTGATTTCCCACATACGAAGTTTGTTGTCAAGGAATTGACATTACACAAACCAAGTACAGAATTTCCTTAAAAGCATTTCTTTTGTAAGACCATCGATTGTGGTTCGCAGAATTGACACATGTAATTCTTTGTCGACAGGCTTTAAGTAATTTGTTAGTACGCCTTGTTATATTGGGTGCCTCTAGCTTGGCAGCTGTTTATTTCGACATTTCTTGAAAGGAATTTCTTATTCTCTGCTCTAGTAGGTATTCATTCTTAATTTATGACAATCTCTTTTTGAACATTCTGTCTATCTATCGAAACCGTGGGTGTATAGCATTTATGCAAGGAGGCAAATTGATTTTGGCACTACTTTAAATATAGCCAAAATAAACCTATGTAAATCTTCATTAATTTGTGCTTATTCTCTTTTCCTCTCAACGCGGTTTTCTAAATACAATAATTATATTTTAACTGAAACCAATAAAGAACACTAATTACTATATGACTTGATAATCATGCCCATTGTATAATAGGAATTTGTTTTTATATTTCATTCTCTGGATGACTGCTGCAGAACTTATCAAGAATTCTAGTTAATTGATTTTTGAAAAATATTCTTTAAAAGAGGAATCTGACTTCAAGGAAACGCAATAAAATGTTAAAAAAAAAAATATTTTCAAATCAAATTCCAAATATGTGAAGGCGACACCAAATTATTACTTAAAACTAACAACTACATAACCTTGGAGTTAAATAAATAGCTATTATACAGTTAGTAAGTTATAGATAGTAGTGTCTTGTTTGTTGGGACGATTGGAGCATATGTTAGTTTTTATTCTGCACGTACTGTTGATTTCAAACAATTATGGTAAACGCTCCAGTAATGGACACTTTAAGGATACTTTTCACCGTTATATTTTTTAACTCAAAAACAGTTTAAATGTATTGATCAAATGAGAATGTTGCACGTTCTCCATGCTTTCTTCAGTGATTTCTACCCTTTACTTTCGTCAACATACACTATTTGACAGGAAATCACGTTACTTGTCTAACATTGATTTTGTACCAATGACGGACACAGAAAAACCTGCATGTACCAGTAATGGGCGTACTGTTTTATTAAAAATAATTTAAGTAATCATTGCTGATGCTTCGAATACAGTAGTAAACAGAATCATATGTTTAATGCTGTTCTTGGATTATTTGATTATTTCATGGAATTCCACTGAGTGATCATTCCGAAGGTCCTGGGTTCAAAAACAGTTATCAACCATAACAGGCAAATGCCCTAATGACACCTTCAACTTAGACTTGTCCGACTTCTTCCCGATTCCTTTCCCCTACCCTATCCCGTCCAGAGCCATAGATTCCTTGTGGTCATAAAAATACAAATTCTACCTAGCCATGAATAGTGTCCAATATTAAAACAAATCATTTCATTACTGGACATCCCCGCGTCCATCACTGAAAAAGAATGGGACAAAAATTTTCCTGACAAATTTATGGTCATGAAGAGTAAATAGTCTTTCTGAAGTTGAAATAAAACAACTAACAAAAATATAATTGCGCTCTCGGATTGGCGGAGAGTTTAGTGCGCTCATTTTCTGCGCGCGTGCTCATGAGTTCAATTTCCCCTGAGAGTTGTTGAACGGAATGGTTCATAGACCACTTTACCAAAACTGTAAGTCTCGTCCTAACAAGATCATCAGTTCGCTTAGGGCGTTAATAACATCTCAATCAATAAAGGATTTTGATTTCAGCTCACAAGGATCCCATCTGAGTGCGAGGTTGGAAAAGCAAGAAATCGTCGGTTGCACCGGAAGCTCCTGCGTACCAAACAACCGTATACAAAATATTAGTTGCTAATGGCCACCACATGAGGAACCAGGGGGAACTGATATCAAAGACAGGCAAATTGGAGGCAAGTTCAGGAGGACGGAATGGACACGCGGGAGGTGGAAGAAACGTGAATCTTTGGAAATGAGGAGACAAGGTAAAAAAAAATGAATACGTATGTCATGGAAAAGTGTGGCCAATGGCAGGGAGCGGAGGCACAAGCCTCGGAAGTGGTGCATGCGGGTCCAAGTATTGAAATATCAAGAGGCCACAAGAGAGAACAACGTCGTGTAATACAGTGTGTACTGTGTGTGTGTGTGTATCATGCGCAAATGCAAACACCAAAAATGGAGAAAGATAACAGTGAACTGCTAATGAGTTACCTCAGACAGGTGACATGGATGGAAAGGCAAGTCCCATGGATGATGCAAACTCCAAACTCCTACGAAACATACCTGTTCCACGTCACAAAATGTACATCTGTCATGTTGAGGAAATGGTCCAAACACAATGGCACCTTATAGCACGAGCAACGAATAAAAAACGATAATGATTTCAAGCTTACCTAAAATCGCATGAACACCACTTTTAATAACAATCTTGCTTTATTCTTCTGTGACTCCTCGTAATTTTTTTATGCACCACTCGATCATATTGATGTCCACTAATGCGAAATCTGTTCATAATGGTTTTCTTTTTATGACTTTGATGTTCATTCATGTAGGTAAGTGTGTCCTGTAGCCTTTCCACGGGCATTGCTTCCCCTTTACGCCGTTTATTTTGTGGGGAGGGGATTGTGGTATCTGATGATGATCCCGCCTTGCGATCGATTGCCTTATCACTGTCACTAGTATGCACCTCGTTTTCATTTGCATCAGTCTCTACGTTGTTGTCACAGTCTACAGTATATGCTATTATGCATTCCACTGTATTGTCCTGTAAAATGCTAGAATGCCATTTGCCACTTCTTTTTCCTTCGGATATCTCTTCTGTTCCTGGAAGGCGAAATGTGTGTGAACTGTGGCAACTGTTGTTGCAAATAACATGCAATATTTGCCTTATTCACGATTTCCATTGCTACCTAACTTTTTTTTCGACACATCTATATCACTAGATTCTTACACTTGTCACATTCGTCACTGCCCGTTCACGTCTTCTCATGTCCGCGCCTTTCACTTCCATTCCACTACTTCTTATCCGAACCCGTCTACGCATTCCAACTACTAACACGCACACGCCGTCGGTATCTAGTGGCGCTTCGATAGCTGTTAATAGCGTTTCCAAGACGCATTGTCAATCTCTGCTGTGATCTGTTGCCATTTCTACACTTCGTCGAGTGTGCATCACATGCGGGGCTTATGCCCCCGTCCCGCCAGTGCAGTTGGCCACATTTTTTCATGACATACGCATTCCTTATTTTTGCCTTGTATCATCATTTTCAAAGATTCACGTTCCTTCCACCTCCGGGCGTCCGTTCCGTCCTCCTGAACTTGCCTCCAATTCGCCTGTCTTTGATATCAGTTTCCCCTGGTTCCCCCTGTAGTGGCCATTAGCAGCTAATATTTTGTATACGGTTGTTTGGTGGGCTGTTGCTTTCAGTGCAACCAACAATTTCTTGCTTTTCCGACCTAGCACTTAGATGGGTTCCATAGTAAGTGTCCATAACTGGACAAAAACTGACTTTGCCGTACCGGTAATGGACACCCCGTGCTTTGCGTAATAGATGCAAGTTATAATTGGTTTGGTCATTTAAATACTCGAAACCAAAACATTTCGTAATGGATAATAGTGCAGAACAACAAGAGTAATCGTTGTTATAATTTCATGAATAAATAAACGAAAACTCTCGCCTTAATCACTTGCTTAAGGGAATGCATGGAAGAGTAGGCGGAACCATGAACGTAACTTCAACATCTTGTCAGAAATATCAGATGAAACCAATGACGAGCGAATAATATTCAGTGGCATCAGAACATACTATATTAAATTTTCCCATGTAGGGGAAATGATTACCGCTCTTAGGAAAATCATATTTTACAACTTTTCTCTTCAAGTTTCCATTACTGGTACACTGTCCATTAGTGGTGCGTTTACCTTATCTTCTTTATTTACTCTTTATGATAGAATTTTATGTGTTCTGTGACTGTAACCATGATGTCCTCAATATTGAGGATCGTTCTCCTCTTTGATTCTTTCCCTCGCGTTCTTCCTGTTTTCCGCCCCTGATGTCTTTATGACCTTTTCTTTACTTGATTGGATGTTTAAAAGATGGTGATAGCCCCTGCTATAGGATTACGCTGTCGTTTCAGGTGATGGAGTTTTCTAAAAAGGAACTAGGGTCTAACGAGAAGGTGTTTGGTCTAAAATGTTATACAATATTTTCAGAAATTTGTTTATTAATTATTGAATAGGGAAAGTCATTAGCTTATAATGACAGGTAAAGGAGACTTATCATTTGATGGCAAAATGGCGAGGCTCTTTGACGCCACAACACTGATATACGTACAGGGTCGAATGAGTGATTACCCTATTGTTTCTGTGCGACTTTAGATATTCGTGGATTACAGATGAGCCATTCTTCGAACATTCGTGTATGCTGCGCTGGAAATGAGAACTGAGATGATAAACGATCACGAATGGAAATTTGGATGAGGAAGAGTGACTCGTGAAGGTCTTACGAGTAGGCGGTGTGATAAAACATAGACGAATGTTGTGAGTAAGTGGCTTTGACTTCGAATAACAGTTGCGGAATGGTGGGTTTTGGTCAGAATAGTAACGCGGACAAAGTGGTACAAATTCTGCAGAGTGAGGATGATGCATTTATAAGAAGTTGTTTCAAGGTAATTGCTGAGAGTACCGAGGTGGATGTTTTAAATTTTTATTTAAGGCCTTTAAGCAATTACGGCTTAGGCCGAATGGATGAAGATGGAATAATTGGTGGAATTAAGAGAATGATAGGAAACAAGTTGGGAGAGACCCAACTTTTACAGTATTTATTCACCACAAAGCCCACATTCCATGAGCCGGGATTGAACCGAGGGCCCCACGCACCTGTTGTGCATATTGGTGAACGCCATACCAATTCTATTTAATACACTGTTAAAAATTAGCTGTAAGATGGCATACAGTATTGCTGCCGTAACTTAAAGCTTTTCATTTTACTTTTGTGTTCATTTTAGATTTTACCAATGAGTCACCGCGGCTTCTTACAGAGGCACGTGTTCAGAGTGGTACTGAATTACCAGGTGCTTGTGAAGTCGGAATAGGTTGGTTCTTGCATTGGGTATGGTTCTCTACGTTGGTTACATTTTGGGGAAGTCGGTTGTTGGTTTAATTTTGGATGGTGAGTGGGCCAGTGTAATATCCCAAATTAGATTAATCAGTTTTTTTCATAGACATTGTAGGTTTGAAGTTTTTCGCAGCGTAGAATAATGAGTACAGGTCTTTTCTTGAATACTAACGCTTCATGATGGTTGGCTGATGTACCGGACTATTAGACTTGACGTTCTCTGTGAAGTTTTAATACGGATGCGTTTTATGATTATGTCCTTTGTACTTGGGTTCCGCTTCAACTTCCGGGTCTAACATGTCAATATCTACTCTAAAGATTACCACATGCAGCATTGGTTGAAGTGTTGGCTGTGTGTCATTCGAACATTCTTGCTATTTAATGGTGCGAGATGAGCGTTGATACCCAACCCGCGTGATGCAGGCGGTAACATCGCAGACTTCGGATCGACAGCGATTACGCGGTCCGAACCCCGCGGTCGACCATCCTGACTCAGGTTTTCTTGAGTTTCCCCAGTTTCACCAGGGGAATGCTGAATCCTGACATGGTACCTCAAGTAAGACCTTGGCCTGTTTCTTCACCACCCCTACTTACTTCATTTCGACTGAGCAAAAGATGCTAAAAGGTCATAAATAAATTCAATTTAATGAACGCTAGTGCCGAGGATTTTGATGTTAACTTTGTTACAAATTGTGATGGTAAAATTGCTGTTAAGTGGCTTGAGGAATATCTCATTTGTGGTAGGTATGATTTCTGAAATGTGGTCGCGACGGACAAATTTAATCAGTTAATGGAAATGTTGTTTTGAAGTCCGATATTTTGCATCGAAATTCGTTAATAGTAGGAAAGGAAGTGAAGCTTGCTGTAGAGATGACTATTATCCTTGTTGTTCTGAATCTGATGCAATCATATGATGGTCGAGATCTTCAGAGTTGCTGATCGTATGTATCTTTTGGTATGTAGAAGGTTTTACTGAATGTCCAGCAGTAGGTGATCTTAATCGTGAGCTCGTCTCGGTCATTTGATCATTGCTACGGCACTCTGGTGGTCAACGAAGATAATTTAGGTGCTCTAGATAAGTTAATGCATTGCACTACAGGTGGCAACATTGTTTTCCTAATTTGGGATGTTTTGGCATGACAACGTGCGGTAGTCTGTGTGTGCGATATGATCAGATGAATATAGTTGATGAGGTAGATCGTCCGGTTGGATAGGGATCAAGGATGTGCGCACTCGTCTTAACAATAAATATTTCTTCCAAAAAATAAGTGTGGCCAAGAAATTACGTGCGATGTGAAACAGAAAGCTATACAAAAACACTGGCAACAGTGATTCAGTTTCTTAGAAACTACACCAAGTTGCTAGGTAGAGAGATATGTACGAGTAAATAGCAGTTTTCTTGCTGGTCATAGCCAACACCCACACGAGAGTGCACTTTCCGTGGCCAAAGGGATTTGTAGGGGAGGTAGAGTTTAAGACTGGAAGTGGAGATATGGGGTTGCTTATACAATTTTTTAAATCTTTATTTCTTATGTCATCAATTAAGAATCATTATGAGTTTGCCTAATAATTATTTAATTGGGTTAGGCTGGTAAATGAAAATGGTGGTGCATTGATCTTGATGCCACAACACGAGTTTATTTTAGTAAAACAAATGCAGGGTTATCTTCTGTTCTGGGGTGGCTCTGAACTGACAGAGACGAGACGGGATACTGTTAGTTAAATCAGTGTGCCAAATATGAGGGTGTGGCAAAAGGTCCAATTTCATGTATACAGAAGGAGTCAATGAAGTTGTAAAAAAAAATGTCTGACGGAATGAAAACTGTAGAAGGATAAGTCGAGGTGTATGTTCGACAGAGGCATGTATAATGCCCAATAGTAGTGGATCATCATTGTCATATTGTTTGCTAAAGTTCTTCATGCGAAGTTTCTCGATATGATATAAGAAGTGTCTGCAGGGTGTACGATCATATATATCTGCTACAGGACTGGGCAGTTTGGTGCGATGTGCTATCCTTGGGACTTACCTTTCTAGAATTTGAAGTTTTTATATAAAGCAACATTTAACTTGAATTCATTTATTGAATGCATACTGAAGATAGTGAATTCTGGGGATTTTGTAATCGTCCCTGTGGAATCACAATATATTACAATATGTCTGTTAGAAATTGTATCGAGAAAACTATTGCTCTATTTCCGTAGAGAAACTTGTAGTAGAAGTAAATTGTACCTCACAAAACCTAAGGATTATTGGATGAAAGTCGAGAAAGGCATAAGCCATAGTGCTGTTACAGCCCATAAAATTCATTTTATCTTATCTTATTGGATGAAAGTAAATCTCACCAAAACACAGAAAGCAAAATAATTTTCACTTTTAATATTCACTTTATCTACGTACAAGATTTTATTGTTCAGAAATTATGAAGTCTAAAATGGGGTTTCCCTTACATAAACAATTTGGAGACCATCTCAACATGACGGTTAAACGACGCTCAATACTAAAAGTGGCTGCAATTTGTAGCTTGAACGTGGGATACTACAATTTATTTGGGCTTCATGAGGGCTATATTTACTTGGCAGTCATGAGTAATTTTTACCTCACTCGCATCGGACGCGGTGCACATTTATGTCACTTTGGGCTACCAACATTCCATACCTTGTTTCGACGTTCCGGTGTCGGGGCCGGGAGTATACACATGTCCCCCTGCTGTATACTAACTGACAGGTTTATAGTTTAAATTATTATAGTAACTTTTATTATTAAGATAAATAGATGAATGCCTTCACAATGTTGAAGGGATTATTGAATCAATTTTCAAAAGAACTGGAAGAAACCGATATTACTAGAAATGTGTAAACGTCCATGTTCAATTCAACACTTACTTTGGCAGTCGCTGCAGCAAAGTAAGTTTATCTCTTAAACAAAAGGAAGTGTATCAGGACAGACAGACAGAATCAGGAAGAGGATAAGAGAGAGAGAAAGAGAAAGGGAAAGAAAGAGAGAGAAACAGAGAATCGGAAGACAACTTTAGAATCGATTTTGCATTCTCCAACTGTGACAAACATCCATTCATCACAGATGTCACCATTCTCCTCAACAACTCGAAAGAAACACATTCTGATGATGGTCTCATTTGGGGAATAGTGTATTTAAAAAGAAAATTCCATTCCTATTTTCTGCGAACAATATTCTTCTGTAGAGTAAGATGTAAAGGGATTTGATGTGGAAATATGTAAATGTAATTTTTTATTCAATACATTATGCTTCACACCATGTTTCTTTTACCTTCGATGTTCTCGGCTCTTTCCAAAGTCAAACGTCGGAAAAGACAAATGACTTCGGAAATGAAGTGATATAAAACGTAGAGCATTTTAGTTAAGTTCCCAACAGACTGGATTTTGACAAGAAAGAAAAATTGTTGCTTTTCTTCTAAGAGTTGGGTTTCGATTTGTACCTAAGCAAAGACGATATTTATGAACAAAATAGAGAACTTATCTCTAAATTTGCATAAGATGCTAAAGTACAGACTTATCCACAGTTAAACATATATGCTTACGTGGAGTCAGTTTTCTGGCGTAATGAATCCATCTTTATTGTGAGGCTTCTGTTACTAATTTAATAAAAGAGATATATAAACGCTACTTTATTCATGGTGCTGGTTCTGAGGAGCAAAAGTTTTCACCCATTTCTAAACAGCGTTACTGCGTAGCGTTTTTAAAATTTACATTTGCTATTAAATTCAGCGACAACGTAAAAATTTCCTACATTTCCCGATATTTCCATATTTTTTTTTAATTTTCTGCAAAATTTCAAGGCAAAGGAAACGGAACTCATACTCCGTTAGTTTCTGTGAGTAAACTTTATAGACTTAGCAGTTGTAACTTTCACAGCTACACGGTAAAAAGCGGCTTGTTAAAATTGAGAAGAGTTCTTTTCTGTGTATCGAGAATAAATTTTCTTAAAACAGAGATAACAACATTCTCATTTAACTTAAAATAACATGCTAGTTTGGAAATAAGACAAACAGGCATGTTGTTATTTTAAGTGTAAATAAAGTTATTTCTAATGAAGTTATTTCTAGATGCACAGATAAGAACATTTTTCTTAGTTTTAAGAAATCATTTTTACAGTGTTGATAATCGGTTTTTAATTAAACTATTTTATATTAATATATGTGTAAATTATTGTGCGTTATTGTGTATATACATTGTATGAATAAATCCATGTTTGTGTGATGTGCACAAAATTAAAATATCATAAATTTAGAGAAAATTACATCGCATTTTCCGAAGATAAATTATACGTTTCTACTGTAGTTTTTGTATAATCACTATTTCAATAGAAATTTATATATGGCCTACTATCATTCCCAGTGAAGCAGAAGGATGCTATAATTTCAAGTGACACTTAGGCCTAGTTGTTCATAAGGTTTGACTGTTTATTTCTATCGGAAGTTCAAAGCATCCAAACAGAGAATACCTTGGTACAATTTACTTTATGGCCCGCAAAAATGTAATATTCCCAACGTATGTGAAATGTTGAAACTTAAATATAACGAAGTTTCGAGTCATCGAAGTGTTAAATTTAGTGAAAGAGTAAAAACTACTTGGGACTAGGGTTGCCACCCATCCCGATTTTGTCGGGATTGTCCCTTCTTTTCCAATACTGTCCCGTCCCGCCCTGACTTTGGCGGGACACCAAGATGTTCAGACACTTTTATATTTTACTAAATTGAATCACCAGCCATAGAAAAATGCATTAGTAAGGCAGAAAATTTGAAATATTTTTTGTTTATTTTTTGTTTAAATATCAATTTATTTATGACGTTTAGTTAACTTTGATTTAGTTCGTTTCATTTTCCTTGTGTTGGTAATACTGATAGCTTTCAAAATACATAGTCTATTTTCTGTTGTCAACAATGAATTTAGTGGGCAGCGTTATTAAGTCTCCAGATTTATCTGTGTATCTGCAGATTCTAGATTTTTTTATATGATCTACATATATTTCGTTGTATTTCATTGATAAGTTTGTGTGTTTGGTTTCGTTTTGGCCTATTAAAAATCTATTTTCTGTCTGGTAGTACATGTGTTAATAATTCAAAGGAATTTTAATCTACGGTTTCTTTTCTGTCGATTCAAAGTCATTCAGGCAACGACAGTGTTAGAATAAACTGATATATAATGTTTCAATAGGGAACGTCTAGGGACTGACATCTATGAAATGTATAAAATTAAAAAAATACTGATAAAACTGGTGGTTGCAAGAGGGACTAGCGTAGTGTTGCCATCCCTTAGCTTCCCTGTAGCGCAATCCCTACGTACAAACTTTCTATATTGAACGTGCCCCGACTTTTCACTTTTTCCAGTTGTCAACCCTACTTTGGACTGTTTCGCTGGTTCCACGTTGTAGGCGAAAACATGGAGTTAGTGTTAAACCATGCATCGCGTATAATGAAAAAAATATAAAAAACTAGCCTGACTTTCACCCGTCTTTGCTGACTTGACATTGTGTCCGTGATTCTTGTAGCAAAATACGTGTCATTCATAACACGAAGTGATGCCATGAGTATTCATCCCGCCAGGTTTGTTGTGTTGATAAACTAATGTGCGTATTTAACGAAATATTAATAACATATTGCTTTTCGTCATACTTTCAAGATTGCTAATCTAGATGTTTATAGAATTACATGCAATAATTATTTCCAACAGAATGAGTGTTTTGGCGCCTACGTGTGGCTTAATAGCTGGCTGAATCTGTGGGCTATAATGTAAAGTTTATCAAAGTAAATATTTTTTCTATGCCTTTTCCGTGCACGCCCTGACCCTCATCCACGTACCATCCCAAAGAAATATACTTGCACCAAAAATAAGAAATTACATAAATCAATGTTTCTATTATTGTCTTCTTGAAAGTCTGATAGACACAAAAGTGATTGGAAAGACATATTTTTAAAAGAAAGTCTGTAGTACTGGCTATGGTGCAGGTTATGGCAGCCATGTATCGTGCCACATTTTGCCGTATGTATGCTTTATGAACTCATTCCTTTGCAAATAATTCATACAGACACTTCAATAAACACCTACCCATGACCAGGAACTCAAACTGAGCTACAAAATGTCATATTTCATATTTACAAAAATAAGTACTCAGCACGTAAGGGCATGTGCATTACTAATAGTATCACTTCATGTTGTGAATAATACGTATTTCGCTACAAAAATCCCGGTCATAATGTCGAGAATCGAAGGCGGGTATGAAGACAAATTGATTTTTTGAAAGGACTGATCTTTGGTTACTTAAAGTAATAGAATAGAATACGGTCCGAAACGGAATGAGATAACTGGAGAATGGAGGAGACTGCATGATGAAGAACTCCTCAAGGCAGGTTATGTAGCTCGGATGGTGGAAAAACTAAGATTATTTTCTATCCTGGTTGGAAAACCGGATGGAAAGATACCGTTGGGAAGATGAAGACGTCGTTGGGAGGAATATTAGAAGAGATCTTTGAGAAGTAGGTTTTCGTGATGAGCTGGCTTTGTGTTGCCCAGGATAGAATCCAATGGCAAACATTTGTTACTGTGGCGATGGACTTGCGAGTTCCGTAAGCCATAGAGCCAGCGAAGTAGAACTGATTATACCATTTCTATTTTTAGCTTTTTAACGTCATGGGCCTAAAGCCGTCCAGAAAGTTAGTATAAAAGCTATTCAGCTAATCTATGGTTCCTGTTCTTATGACGTAGCCTAGAGAGTATTGACTTAATCTCGGGATCTTGCTTCATGACGTAAACCACAGAGATGTCAGTGGACGACCATATTACATCATTATACTTTTTGTGGAATCTATATTTTGAGAATGTTGTAAGAGAGATTACCTGGAGGTTATTGACACATCTTGTCTTTATTTTTGGCCATTGCACCCTTGGATTTCGAGAATTTTCTATGAGGGATCAGACATGTTGAAAACATGTTGGAAATGTAACTTAATGTTGGCATAACGTGTTTAAACATTTAATGATTTACTCCTAATTTTGACTTTACACCCTCGAAAGTGAAAAGCCTGGCAGAATCCGTGGTTGAAACGAAGGAAATAGTTAAAATTATATTAGGGACTATCTTTTAAGCATTATTTAACATTAAATAATTAATAAACAGGTGGACATCCGAATTTTGACTTTACACCCCTGAAATTGAAAGTCCTGCGAGAATCCCTGGTTCAAACGAAGGAAATACTTAAAAATTATCTTAGGGACCTGCATATCAGTAAACAGTAACCATGATCTGTTTTCGCTAACTAAAATAATTAACAAATAGGTGGACATTTTGAACGTTAAACTTACGTTTAAGTATTGATGTATGTGTGCTACTGGGGGAAGCCATGAAATCCGTTTGTTTCTAGTAGGCTTAGATTTTAAGAAATAGGGAAACTAATAATATGAAATAAGTTAGAATCCATTGTGTATTGATTTCTAAAGAAAAATTAGCTTTAGTGAATTCCAACTGTGAAAGGTAATGGATTAATCTTTATTATTTCTTATTGAAATCATAAGTTAAAAGAATACCTGAATTCTTTTTGTTGTTCACTGGAGATGTTCTCGGTTCCGCTCTGGAATTCAAACCAAAACACGGTAAAATTTCCTTTTCTTCTGGCTGTAGAAAAATTATTATCTGATGATATTGATACTTGAAAGTGCGAATAACCCGACCTTATTGATATTTCTGCTTCTTCTGAGGGTCGCCTGGCCTTCAGGCTGTAGAGGAGGAAATATTTTGTGTGACATTGAAAGCTAAAGGTAAATGACTTGAATGTCTAGAGACCACTTCTCACTGCTAGGGATGACCTCAAAAGTGAAGAAAGCTCGAATGAACTTTTATGCTTTTGAAAACTGAAATACCTTGTTTTTCAGTAAACACATCAGAAAAAGATTAGTTAGAAATATGTGAAAGCAGCATGTTTTCAATATCTGACATGATACTTCCTATTGATGAATTTGGAGATACTTAAAATGAGAGTAGTCTTACTCTATATGGCATGCACGGAGAAAGCACAACTTCTTCTGATGGCGTTTTCATGTAATGTAGGAATGTGGAGGTAATCACCCTCTATAGTTGCATTTCAGATGGGAATGCATAAAATAATTGAAAGATGATGTCAACTGTCAATGAAAAATCTTGTAATAAAAATGATCAATGTAGATTTCAATAAAAACGCATTTTTTAATTTATTGATCAATGTAGATTTCAATAAAATGCCGTGTATAAGCTAAAAATGAAAATACGGTACTTGCGTAGAGAGCGTCACTCTTTCAATATAAAAAGAGATTGAATTTGAATATAGGATATCACTTTATTTGTGGAATGTAAAGTGTTTTCTGATTTTACTGTGTCTTTCTCTTGAAATTGAAGTTCAATTTATATTCAGTGTGTGACTACACTCTTTTGAAGTTAAAGTGGAACTTTACATCTGGTAAGTTTGATTCTGTTTTTCATTAGTCTAGATAACTTTTATGAAATAATGCATCATACAAATATGAAGACTTTTATATAAAAATATTATGCGGTTCACTCATAGCTCATTAATAGTTGAAACGTAGGAGTTATTGCTTAGTACTGCGCTGTCGTAGCTCAGTGGTAGAGCGTTTGCGTAGAATTTGGTAGGTTTTGGGTTGGATCCCAGCGGCTGAACATTTTCTTTCGGTTTTTCAATTACGCGAAGCAAATACGGGGATGGCACCTTGAAAATAGTCTGCCATGTGAAATTCTTTGCCCTTCATGATCCTGGCCTGAGTCTTAGATGCATAAAGGCCATAAATAAATAATGTTTTAATTTATAGGTTAGTTAATGCTAGCTTATGGTTATGGTCCTGATTATACATTTTTTAGGGTGCCACCGTTGCTCGGTGTTAAAGCGTTCACGTAGCATTTGGGAGGTCCCGGGTTGGATTCCAGCGGCTATCCAGTTTGTTTGAAGTTTTTCGCAGTTACATCACGGAAATGTGGTGATGGTAGTTTGAAAATAAGCCTCATTGTGAAATCCTTTTGTTCTCCCTATCCTGGCATGAGCCTTAGATGCTTAAAGGCCATACCTATTCCTGTTTATTGATTTTTGAGGGGAAACAGTAAGGTATTGCGGATAGCTTTTCCAGGGCTTTTTCCTCAATCACATCGGGTAAATGCTCGGATGGAACCTTGAAATAGGTTTTGGTAGGTACCTTGTGAAATTGTTTGCCCTGCTGATCCTGGTCTTAGATGCCTAAAAGACATAAATAAAATTAATGCTAGCTTTCGTCTTTAGTTCTGATTCCGGAATTTTTAGACTTCTGGACTGAGCCGCCGTAGCTTAGTGATAGAGTTTCCGCCTAGAATTTAGGACGTCCCGGGGTGGATTCCAGCGGCTGACCATGTTTTTGAGTGTTGTTTAGTAACACCAGATAAATGCGTGGATGCAACCTTGAAAATAAGCTCTGGCGGACACCTTCCTCTCGCTATTCAGCGTTATAAATAAAATTTAAATTCATATCTTAGATAATGCTAACATATGGCTCCGGTCCTGGGCACAGGTCCTGACTTAGGTTTGACAGTTGAAATATAGTATTAAAAGCAGTCTCAGCTCACTGATAGCATTGGGCACCGGTTGAAAATGACTGACAACTGGTAATTGAAATATAGTATTAAATCTGCGGAGTGGTCGTACTTAATAGTTTAATTTTATGATAGTGTATGATTTGACGAGACTCAGCCTAAGAAGGTTTTACTCTAGAAGGAATCCTTCTTGAAGGACCGTGATTTAGATTTTAAAGAAAAATAACTTTGTTGTTTTGCTTACTTTTGATTCACAATGTGTACTTATGAACTGGTCCAATGAGCTAGTATGTAAAGGAAATTTCATTATGTACTGATCAGTTTAATTTTATCGTAGTGCATGATTTGAGCAGAGCTCAGGGTGGGAAGATCTGGTGGGGGAAGGTTTGGGGGGGCAACATTACATATTTTGTTCACTTTTGATTCACATTGTTTACTTTAGAAGTCAAGCCTTTGGTTGCGCGGGTTAGAATTTTAAGGAAATCATCATATTTTCTGCACTTTTGGTTTATATTTTGTATTGATTAGTTTAATTTTATGATAGTACTTGATTTGAACGGAGCTCAGGGCGGAAAGGTGTTAGTGTGGATGCGAATTAAGTTGAAGGTCTGCTGTGGGTGAGAAGGTATGTTTGTGTGCATATTACATATTTTGTTCACTTTTGATTCACATTCTGTACTTCAGAAGTCAGGTCGTTGGTTCAGTGAGTTAGAATGTAAAGGAAATCATATTTTGCTCACTTTTAATTCGCATTTTGTACTGATTAGTTTAATTTTATGGTAGTGCATGATTTGAACGGAACTCAGGGCGCAAAGGTGTTAGTACGGAAGCGAATTAAGTTGAAGGCTTGCTATGAGTCCACATTACATACTTTCTTCACTTTTGATTCACATTCTGTACTTATGAAGTGGAGCCGCTGGTCCCGTAAATAAGAATTTAAAGGAAATTATATTTTATTTAATTTTGATTCACATTCTATACTAATCAATTTAATTCTATGGTACTCTATTTGCAAACGAGTTAAGTTGAAAGTCTGGTGTGATTCAGTAAAAGATATGGAGTAGGGTCAGTAGTACCACACGTATACTGAAAACGTACTGAATTGTTCACCTGTTGAACATTTTATTTGGCGTTGAATAATGATTCAGAATAAGAAACAGATGTAAATTATGTTACATGGGTCCACTGTAGCACAAATATATTGAAAATATACGTTGTATATGTAGTGGACTGTTTCCCTGCTGAACATTTTATTTCACGTTGAATAATGATTAAGAGTAAGAAACAGATTGCAAGTATCCCAGTAGCACACATACATTGAAAATACTTAGAGTAAACGTAATTTTAACGTTGTAAATGTACTGAAATGTCTGTTAATCAATTTACTTCACGTTGAATAATGATTGAAGAGAAACAGATTAAAAGTATATTACTAGGCAGCACAATAAAATGCGTATTTTAATTGGCTACTGAGGTAAATTATGGGCGGCTTTAAAGGAAGTTGTGTTTGAATTGCCTAGTTTTGGACATAGTTATTCTTTAAAAGAGGACAGTGTTTGTTTGAGGGGTACTGAATTTAAATTCGGACTATACAGTATTTTTATTATTATAAGGCTCCGGCCCACCCGCAACTCAAATGTTTCCAACGCTGTACGCGTTAGCCGGGCTACCTGCCCGCCCTGCGTCGGCACTGCGCGGTATGGAACCTGTAAAGTCGGCCGTAATATTTGCACCAGTCCCCGGCGTCGACCCCGCACGGTTCTAAACCGGTAAGCCGGCCGTTACAATTATATTCATGGCCCGGCCGTGCGCTAGCCCATGAGGATAAAACTGAGATTTCCGTAAAACGCATGCTCATATCCGCCGCCAACCGCAGCAGCTAATATTTCGTATTATAGTAAATACATAACGCAGTTCATTGTATTACTTGCAGTACCTTCCGAAGAATATTGCCATGGCAAGTTTCTTGAAAGGTACTCGAAATGTGTCTACAAGCATGAAATAAATGTAATTATGATTGCTATATTCATAATTAATATCGATTTCTCTGAGAACTGTCATAATTATTCGTAATTGAAACCCAGTGATGTATCTCAGGGTTCTGTGGTTACAGCAGTAGGTATTATAAAGTGAAAGATTCATATTGTAATATGATTAAATATATTCAAGTTCTGGCGCTGTACAAGTTATATTTTTAACAGTACTATTTTAATGAAACTATAGTTATTCTTTACTGAAGCCCACATTTTTAGACTGTGCATGTGTAAAATTATGACCTACTAGTTTAATGTAAAAACCCATGTTATGTTTAGACGCTTTTCTAATCGATCTACTGCGCATGCGTAAAAGAACGACCTAGTAATAAAATGTAGGGACTATTGTTATTTTAATACGTTTTGTAATTGATTTACTGCGCATGCGTAAAAGACGAACTTAATATTATAAAAGAACAGCTCTCACATGTAAACAATTAGTTTGCCTTTGTAGTTCAAACTATTAGTTTAGGAAGAAAGTGCTCCGTATATTTTGAAATTGCCAATTCATATTTAAGGAAGTGTACTTTGTAAAGAAGAGAACGTGAATTTCAATACAGTTTCTCTACTGAGCTATCTTAAGTGAAGAAGTACTTTACTATTTTGTTGAAAATACTATATTGTAAAAACTGAAATTCTTATTTTAAGAAACTGTGTTTCTACAGAACGACGGTGATTAAAGAGTATACTGAATAACTTATTCCTGCTATAATTAAAATACTGTGATTCTTATTTTAGAAGAAAATCCATTTCACTTGAAAAGAAGTGTAATTCATCATAATATTTTCACATCAATCTTCAATCTATTTTTGAATTTGAAGACTTCAACTTAATCTATGAAAAGAAGAGAAACAATGAATTTCAACGCTGAAATCACCGTTTCTGACAAGATTATTCTTGCAGAAAGGGAAAAGGATTTTCCGATTTCGAATCCATGTATAGTACTTGGATGATCTTGTGCCAGTTGGGGGCACAGGGAGTGCTTCCACGAAATGTAAGTAATGTTTGTGAGTTTCTCAATCATCTTTACCATTTATTTCATTCGAATATAAACCTTGTTTTAGTGCTTGCTTACATGTAAAGGATTTAATCGAGTTAGGGCATGCTGGCTTTTTAAAATACTTTTGCGAATGCTAGGCTGGCTTTCCAGCATTACTTTTTGCTAACAGAACCCTGCGATGAAATAAACGGACGAATCCTTCACCTTGATATTGACTATCTTTTACAATTATTCCGGTTCCGACGGACGATATCTATGAAGACGATAGTTTGAATATTGTTCCTCGGGATTGGGAATACTTTCTTTTGACACTATTAATTTTTTGCCTGCATCCACCACTTCTTCCAGTACTTCTACAACAACTTCTGCTCTTGTAAACGTGGTTACTTCCTTATTGACGCAGGTCACTACTTTTGTAACCACTGGCAGGCGCATTTGCAGTCCGTTCACTTTTCTGAACTACAACCTTCCACTTCTTTTATTCCTCCTGTATTAGCACAGCCGTCTACTTCTTTTCTTATTTCTCCTACTGTTGAGAAATGAATCAATTTCTTTTATGGATACGGACTGTGTATTTCCTCCAGGTGGTAGTAAAATTTGTGATCAAGTCTATGATCAAGGATGGGGGACTCAATTATGTCCAAATACTGAACAAAATCTTTTGAATTATATAGATCAGGTTGAACAACGTGTACAGAAAACTTAGAATTCTAAAGTAATGCAACCGTAAGCAGGAGGAGATCTCTGAAATTATAGGCGAACGCTTGCGCGGTTTCGGTGTTTTTCCAGTAAAAGGTAGGGAAATCTCCATACGTGTAAAAGCTGGCACCTCCACTTTTACGCCAGCTGAGTATGTGAAGAAGCTGTTGGAATTTGCACAAGGACATTTACTTTCTGATGTAGATCCACAATCATTGGTTGATTTTATCGTAGAAAGTAGTAATGACATCAATGGCAAAGACGTCTACATTCGACGAATCCATGTGAATACCGAACACATTCTTCAATCGATTGAGAATGTTCTCAACTCGAGCAAAAGTTTTCTATTGGCTGATAGCCTGATCGTTAATGCCAATATTACCGACCCCATGCGTGGAAAAGGAAGAAGGAATAGTGATAAGAATTTATCCTTGGAAAAGCATTTACAAAAACACATTATTCCTGTGCTTACATTGGGAGCTAACTCGTATGATTTTCTGCCTACTGCCTTAGTCATGGAGAAACAACGAGCGCTTTCTAACTATAGGAAGATAGCCTATATGAAGGAGCATCCTAAAATTGAAAAAAAAAACTAAAGCCCTATGCAGAAAAGCGCAAGTTAAAGTTTCTAATTTATGTGGAAATATCAATGACATTGATCGGTTTCAGGAATATTTCGGGAACCAATTCCAAATTGTAAAGTATGCTTTAAAACTTGGCAGCCTGAAGTCATCTATAGTGGAAACATTGAAAGTAATAAGAAAGTATTTTTATTTTATTATGACCATCGTTTTGACGTAATTGAGAGTAATGCCCATTTTAAGAAGTAATGAGTACTGCAAATTATGTTTGAAGCCAATGGAAGATCGTGGTAAGTGTGAATATTTGTGCAAACACTGTGAAGAGTACCATTCACTTGATTGTTCTGATGATGAGAGAGAAATGACTTACGATAAGTGTTTAAGAACATTTCCTTCTTCTATATGTTTTCGTAAGCATAGTATTAAGAAGAAAGGAAGACCTATATGTTGCTATGTGAAATTATGATCAATGTGACGTAAAAATCGATAGTCGAAAGAGGATAAATAATAATAAAATCGATGTTTGTGGAGAGCATTAATGCAGTAGATCCAAGTTGTACGTTAAAGAAGATCATTTTTGTTTCATACAAAAAGTGAAAGCGCAAGATAAACTGATTTCCTATATATTATACATGACCTTGAAACGATGTTATCCAAGCCAAATGAAAAAGGTGAGCGTGAACACCGGCCAAATCTTATTTTTGCGTCTCACCGCTGTTTTCAATGTAAGACGTTCATGGAGCAAGATTACAAATGCTTTAAATGTGGTAAAGCACAGGGTGAAATATTTTTTTGTTTTATGATATTGAAAGTTTTGTGAAAAATGTCCTCCGTCAAAGTCCAAAATTTGAAACAGTGGCGGCCCTGGCTCAAAATGCGGGAAAATTCGATTAGGTTTTTATTGCGCGTACACTGATTGAAAAAGAAAAAAAACACTCCTAAAATCTATGAAAAGGTGTTAAAATTATTCAGATGACGGTACGAAATATTTTTAGAGAGAATTATCAACATGCACGGCAGTGCATGAGCCAAGTTCTTCACGTCAGAAAACGTCAGCACTGCCAGAAGCATGTTATACAGGAACAAGAGTTTATGGCAAAATCGACGATTTGGGGGCTCCGTAAGACAAAAGATGTTAAAGATAGGAATATGAGCTTGTGCCGTTAAGGAGATATGGTAAATATGTGCAGATGTACAAAATTTCATATTCGTATCTCAAACTATGTTCTAGTTGTGGACCCCTGAAATTGCACATTTTAGGCTAACTGACTCACTCACTCACTCACTCACTCACTGACTCACTCATCATATTGTTTAGGGTGTTTGGAGTAAGCTAGAAACATGAAATTTCGTATGAAGGTAGAGGATGATAAGTAGATAAAGGAAAAATTCCGACATTTTGAAAAGGTCGCCATCTTGGATTCAAAATGGCCGCCAAACCTAAAATTTCAAAGAATACACAACCTAAACGACTAAAGATAGAACAGTGAAATTTGGTATGAAACTACATCATTGATAGCAAATTAAGAAAACCTTTTAAAAATTTGAAAAAGTCGCCATTTTGGATTCAAAATGGCAGCCAATCATAAAATTTTAAAGAATACACAGCCTAAACGGCTGCCGCTAGAATAATGAAATTTAGTTTGACAGTACAACATTATTAGTAGATTATGAAAATATTACAAAATATCTCTAAAGACGCCACCTTGGATTAAAAATGGCGGGTGTCATAAATCCATTTTCCAACTGCTTGAGCCAGAGATACGAAATTTGGCATAATGATGTATTATCAAGAGTAGTTTAGGAAAACATAACAACGTTTTAAAAAATTCACCAACTTTGATTCAAAATGGCAGCTGAAATACCATTTTTCACATCGAGATAGAGAAATGAAATTTGGTATGACAGTGTATCATCACGAGTATGTCACGAAAATATAAGAAAACGTTAAAAATGTATCCATCTTTTATCCAAAATGCCCGCCTAAGCCCCACTTTATAACGACTGAAGCTGGAGAAACGAAATTTGGTATCAAGGTATACCATCACGAAAATGTTTCAATAAATGGATCAAACCACCGCTATGAGCGTGCAGCCCCCGAGGCGATATGGGAAAAGGTCTGCACAGCATGGGGCGCTGCCCCCAGAAAGTCTGATCACAATAAAGGGGGCTTATGGCAAAGTTTCCCTATGTTTCAATAAATATCTCATTCCCACGGGTGGTGGGTATGGGAAAAAATCTGCAACATGGAAGCACAGTGTCCTGGAGAGTGGTTACGATAAAGGGGCGTAAGTACCCAAAAACTCGAAGTTGGGGGCACAGCCAGCTACGGGGAGTGAGGACCTAAACGAGGCCGAGCGAGCGAGTATATATATTATACACGTACAAAAAGCTAAAACAACCACGCTCATGTTATTTCAATATCCGAACAAAAACACCAGAGGTGCAAAAAGTGGAGCCAAGTTCTTTAGCCCTAAAAAGATGTGAAATGGCAGACGGATGAGCAAAGTTCCTTGGTGACAGCATGTAGCAGGAACAAAGGAACTTGGCGCGAGGTGGCAAGGTTCATAATCCTCAAGCTATAAGGCTGGTGGGGATCCTAAGACCCACTACGTCCACCGCCCCAACCCTAAGGCCGTTGCCAGCTCGCGCGAAGTTCCTTTGTTCCTGTTACATGCTGTCACCAAGGAACTTGGCTCATCCGTCTCCCATTTCACACCATTTTAGGGCTAAAGTACTTTGCTCCACTTTTTGCACCTCTGGTGTTTTTGTTCGGATATTGAAATAACATGAGCGTGGTTGTTTTAGCCAAAGGGTTTACAGAGACCGGTTTTTGTCATATTTTTATTCCCTTCTTGTGAGTGCGGATCCACCCTTCAAACTTTATTTTACTATTATCCTCCCACTTCGGAACGTTTAATTCTTCCTGTTTAGGAATTTTCAGTTGTTGTTTTAACTTCAAAGTATCACATACTGGCATTAGACTAGACCCAAGCAACTTCTGTTCAGGGGAGTTCTTGCACCGCTGTGGATGTAGAAAGATTTTTCGTTTTTTTCTCTCTCCTAAATGGATGATGCTGAATTTGAGTTTATTTATTTATGGTCTTTACTCTAAATCATGTGTGGCGCCAAAGGTGGGCCATAGCCCACTTAAAATTTTGTCGGCTCACCCTTTTTATATATTTCACCACTGGCGTCGACCGATGCACTTCCTTAAGGTACGTGAACAAACAAATTTTATAATCCATTTTTGTTATTTGATCGACATAATGATATTTCAAGAATAATATTTCTTATTGACGGATTTGAAAATAGTTTTCTATCCTGACGAACTTTTTTCTAGCTGCAGCACGCTTCGCTTAAACGATTACATTCATATCGAGTTCAAATATCTGCTCTGAATGT